>JANHGL010007917.1:0-29676 GCA_024611195.1 Ceyx melanurus | reverse complement strand
GAAAGGAAAGGAAAGGAAAGGAAAGGAAAGGAAAGGAAAGGAAAGGAAAGGAAAGGAAAGGAAAGGAAAGGAAAGGGCAGCACCTCAGTGGAGAAGGCTCTGCCTGCTGGAGCAGCTCTGAGGGCTGCATGCCTGCTCCTAACATGATGCTGGGTACAGCAGCTGCCTTCAGCTTTCAAGCCAATAATGAGTTGTCACTGCCCTGGCTCTCCAATCAAAGGTTCTGTCTCATAAGAGCTCAGAGATAAATTACTCCTTATTTTCTCTCCTTTTGAGTCTGTGCACCCACAAACCTCATCCCTGTGTTTGCTGTTACTGAACGGGTTGATAGAAGATGTGTGCTGCAAGAGAGGGTCATACATACAAGGGCAAGATGCCCAGGAAGAAGATAAATCAGAAATAGTCATTCTTAGAGATGGTGGTGGATTTAAATAAAGGAACTGGTTTGGGTTTTTTTGTTTCTGGGTTTGTTTTTTTTGTTTTTCTTTCCTAAACGATTCCTTTAAATTGCAGGGTACAGTCCATCACAGTCAGTGAAGCTCTGCTATTGGCAATACTGTGGTGCCCTCAAGTGGATGCAAAACACTCAGAACCCAGCTGAAGTCCCCGTGCTCCTGGTGAGTGGGGGCTGTGCTCTCTGCCTCACAACACCAGGGTATGCCCACCCTAACAACTCTTTGCAATAGGGGAAGAATAAAAGTGCTTCAATGTTAAAAGAATGCCAGAGGGAAAGTTCCTTAAGATAAATTTCTTTTTCAAAAAATAATAATATTTAAAAAGCCTCATTTGCACCATTCCCCTCCAAGGGAGAAACAGAAAATGAAGGTGCTTTTGGCCCTAGCACACAGCAAATGCCATTGATCTGGATTCCCTTCCCAGAGGCAGTACTGCTTGCCACCTTCTGGAAGGCAGTGGTTGCTGCCCCTGTGCCATCCAGCCACCTCGCTGGGAAATGCTCTGGTTTGCCTCCTGCTGCTTCACTGCTGCCAAATTACCCCCCAGGAAGCTTTGCCTGAGCCAGAAAATCCAAGGGCCAGGGCGAGCTCAGGAGAGGCAGTTTGGGTGAGATGACCCTCAGCTGTAACAGAGGCAAGTGCAGGGGGATGGATGTGAACCAGTGCCCCAGCCCTCATGAACAAGAAAGGGACCCAGGACTGCTCTGCCTCCCAGAGCAGCCACAGCCATCAAGGCAAAGGAGAAGATGCCTCACTGGGAGGTCTGTGTCGTGAGAATGAAGGTGCAATCTGGGCAGTGCCTGAAGCAGCACTGTGGAAAAAGCACAAGTCCTGAGCCTGCTGTGCTGCCACTCAAGTCACTGCTGCAGGTAACTGCAGACAGATGCCCCAGTTGCTGTTCTTCACATCATTGCCACAGCAGACGATGGACAGAAAGCAGTAATAAAGGCATGGCCATGAAGGCAATCACCAGTGAACTGGACTCACTGGGTAACAGTGCACTAGAAAAGACACAGGCCCCTTTTAAGGCTTTGTCCCCACGTTTATGTTACAAATAGACCCTGCTCTCTGTCATGTCAGAAAGATAGAAGGGCAGCCTGGGCTCTGTGAGACACCCTCAAAGAACACAGGGAAGAACCTCAGAGGCTGGAGTGGAAATAAAAAGACTGACACTGAGTTCTTGCAGATCCCTCATTTCTCAGCCTGCAGCAGGAGCCTGGCTAAGCTCAGAGGGCACAGGGCAAGTCCTGCTGCTCCTAGAGATGCCTTGACCCATGGTGGGGGATGTAGAACTCAACAGCTATGCTTAGTTAATTTGCTAGGGCTTAACACTGCATGGGCAGAGGTGGATTAGATGAGCAAGGCAGGTGGTGATTCACATTCACACACTTGCTCAGCTCAGTGCCTGTGATGGACTTTTCTGAAGGGCTGTTCCCCAGCCATGCAGTCCCCGTGGTCCTGCTGCCCAGCCTCTTCCTCCCCAGGGCAGGGCTGGGCATTGTTCTTGCTGAATTTGATGATGTTCCTGCTAATCCATTCCTCCAGCCTACCCAGGAAAAGCAACCCTGCCCTCAGACATTTCTCATCTGTAAATTTGATGATTGCATTATCTCCTTCGGGCATTGATGAAGGTATTGAATAGGACACACCCCAGCAACAAAGAAAGAACTGCAGGGGTCCATAAAGTACAATCCATTAGCCACAGCTCTGAGCCCAGCCATCCAACCATCATCTAGCTGTGCATTCATCCACCTCATCCCTAATAACCCACCTTGGAGACAAGAGTGATGTGGGAGGTAGTGTCAAAAACCTTGCTAAAGTCAAGCTAAACATAATCCCTTTACTCCACAGCCTCAGATCCAGTCATTTCATCATAGAAGGCAATTGGGTTGGTCAAGCATGACAATCTTCTGAACAGCTGTGGGAAGAACTGGCAAAAGACCAGAGCTACAGCAAACTGTATTAGAAGCAGCATTCCTAGGTATATAGAGAAATTATGGTCAATAGGAGTCCGCCAGAAAGAGTTTACTCCAGGTTTGGTCAGAGCGTATAGTCATAACAAGGTTTAGATCATTGGCAGATCGGTGTTATTTGGCTCTGGACAAAAAAAAAAAAAGCAAACTCAAAAAACCAAACAAACATAACCCAACACAACAACATTTGTGATCAGTGGCCTCTGGAAACACAACCCTTCAGATGTCACCAAAATGCTCTGTGTGTTTGAAGTCAACATATGTTAATTTGCAAATACAATACCAACCTGGGAGAGATTGGGCAAGTGCAGAAATTTTTCCCTGAAGATCCCTCAGAAGTGAGTCAAAATACAGTCCAGAGCCAGAGGCATGTCAGTATTGTACAGCTCAGACAACAATTACAAGACCTCTAATGCAAAACAAAGCCATAAAAAAAAAAAAAATAGAGCTGTGAATACTAAATCTTATGGACAACCTCTTACTGGTATATGAAAAAGCTGTCAGCACAGGTAGAAACCTGTTTAAGAACACCTAGACCCTGACTAATACAATTATTTGATATATAAAGGCACAGATATCCCAGAGGGTTAAAAGAGATTTCACATTAGCTTGACATGAATAGGAGGATTGTTGATGATGCTTTAGTGACAAACAGCATCCGCCTCTGCCCCAGGATCAGTAACTCCTGTCCAGGTGGTTATCTTCAGGAGCAGGGGTAAAAAGTTGCAGGAAACTCAAATCATACAAAGAGCAGGTCAATCACCCAGAACCAAAGCCAAAGTATTTCACCTGCCTTCTGTGAGCTTAACACTTGGAGATGAAAGAAGGGTGAAGAGAGAAGGGAAAAAAAACCAGACACAACCCTAGAGTTCTCCATTAGTTATTTTTCATTAGTTATCAACCACGACTGCTTAAGCCAACAAAAAGTATGCAGCCTAAGGATTGTCCTCAGAAAAACAGTCCCTGGAAAGACAAAGGAGTGTTCATATTTCCCTACAAGACACCTGCTTAGACTTCTGAAATAGCTTTGTTTTCAATTAATCTTCTCTGAATATAGCCAACCAGGATGTGCCAAAGGTCAGATGAAGGTTACTAGGTGGGTCAGGAAAATGCTCTGCAGAAAAGCTTGACTCAGGCACGCAGAAGGAAGGCTGGAGAAAGCAGGAGGGCAGCAGACAGCTCCTCACCCTGCCTCTGAACAGCAGAGATGCAGCACCTCCCTGTTCTGGGATGGGCTGTTTTGTCTCATTTGTTGTGTGGGGTTTTTGGTTTTTTTTGTGGTTGGTTTGTTTGGGTTTTTTGAATGGACCCATTCACACCAGTAATTACAGTATTGTTGTGGTGCCCGGGGAAGTAGACGTTTCATAGAACTGTAGAATAAAACATTTAGAACATCATTTAGTCCAACCCCCCTGCCACAATTAAGGCCATCTTCAACTAGATGATGTTAATCAGAGCCCCATCCAGCCTCACCTTGGCTGTTTCCAGGGATGGGGCT
This sequence comes from Ceyx melanurus, assembly GCA_024611195.1. Lineage (NCBI taxonomy): Eukaryota > Metazoa > Chordata > Aves > Coraciiformes > Alcedinidae > Ceyx > Ceyx melanurus. The sequence continues at coordinate 25,750 of JANHGL010007917.1, read as the reverse complement.
TCCCCACCTCTGTGGGCAACCTGCACCATTGTTTCACCACCCTCAGAGTAAAAGATTTCTTCCTTCTATCTCATCTAAACCCATGCTCTTCTAATTTAAAACCATTACCCCTTGTCCTCTCACTTCTGTAGCCCTGCATTACTATCTTCATCTTTCTTTTATGCTTGGTGTGTCTTAGTGAAAGGAAATTCTTCATTATTAGGCGATGATGTTTTAAGAGATGATTAAGAGGAAAATCAATTAACCTCTGTGATACCTTATCTCAATGTGGACTTCAAGTTATTATTATAATTGCAAAATTAAGGGAGAATAAGCAAGTCTCTACATGTATTGACTCCTGTTTACTGTAAGCAGGTAAGATGAATAAGCTGGTATGGAAAATGTGCTTGGATGCACTAGCTTTGAATGCACAGCTCATGCATTAGCAATGCTCATGGATTAATTCATTACACAACCAGACTTTATGCACATCCCTTCTGGGAACATATAGGTTTCCAGACAGTCAAAAGCAGGATGACTGATATGCAGGGAAATTTATTTTTCCACTAGTCTTCCCTGAACTAGAACATCCCTGAACTCAAAGACATCCTTGTCCAGTGGCTGAAGCGTCAAGAGTTAATGCTCTGACATAATGACAGGCCATGAAGTGAACAGCAGATGCTGTGGGTCTCCTTATTTTCCATCAGGTGTACTCCAGGTCCTGACAGGACCTAAACTCCAGGACACAGAAGCCTTGTGCTAGGAACTATGTCAGGAGTCTCCTCAAATCATACTAGCCACCTGTCAAAAGCAAAACCTAGAAGAATTTGAAAAGAACACTGTGAACTCCTTGAACTGGCATTTCCCCATGAAACCAGTGCTGGAAAGCTTCCAACTGTTGCCCTAAACCAGGGAATAAGAACATGCAGATAGCAAGTGTGAGGCAAGGTGCTGTGGGAAGGCTGGGCACACAGGGAACTGTGCAAAGGACAGGCTCGTTTGACAAGTTCCACAGGACTGCTTACCAACCTGCCCATGGAGAAAACCCCCCCCAGTGTGCCAGAGCAGGTGCTGGAACACAGCCACCTGCACCGGCCAAGGCTGCCAGCAGGAACTGCTGCCAGCAGGAGAGGTGCAGGATGGCACCTTGTGCCAACTATGTCAGTGTGGGGATGCAGAGTTGAGAAAGTTACAGCGTGTGCTCAGGAACTAAAGATGACCCTGGAAGACCAAAGCTCTAACCAGCAGCCCTGAGTCCTGCCCTACCAGAGTACTGAAGCTGACTCTGCTACCTGCTTCCCTGCCCCCCTGCACTGGGGCAGGTCTTTGCCAGGGTGCTGAGGGCCCTGCTGAGGTACAGCACCTATCTCAGCAGAAAGCAGGGCAGTTACAGAACCTGCATGACTACTTGAGGCTCAGGTGAGATGCCAGATACTGTGGCAGAGATGTGGTCAAGCCACACACAAAAGGCTTGCAAAAACATGGTTGCTTTGCAGTCAACACTGATGTATCTAAATAAAACAGATTTAAATGCTGCTTGGGAAAATTATCGTGTTGACAGGTGTGGAGATTGAAATCAAGTGTCTAATAGCCAGACACAACCATGGGGCTCCAGTTAAGGAAAACAGCTATTGTCCCAGTGGGCAGAGAAGAAACAGTGTGGTCTGATAACCTTTCTGCAACAGGAACCTTTCCAGCAAGGCAAGCAATTCCATCTCTGGCAAAACAGCCCAGCTGCTTGGGATCAGAGGTTTAAAGGGAATTCCCAAGCCATAGATTACATCCACTATGTTTATATTCAGTGCCAAAGCTCATCCTAACCTCTTGGAGCATATCTTATCTCTTTTTGAACACACACCTTTGGCTTCTACAATATCCCCCACTATTCTCATCTCAAACAATTGCATTTTGCATCCTAAACCCCAGTATCTCCCTTTCATCTGTTTGAACATGGAGTGATTTCATCAGCTCCTAGCCCTGCACAATGCTGATTTTTCCTCTCCAGCAACCTGCCACGAGTGATAGTTTCCTAAATGAGTCAGAGCTTGTAGTCTTGTATGGAAGTTGTTCAGTCTCTCTGGACACCTTCACTGGTTCTCTCTTCTCTCCAAGGCTAGCAGAGTGCCTGACCCTAAACTGTGACCCACTGCCAATGCCAACCCTCTGCCAAGTCCCAGGATCAGATGGAAGGAGATTTAGACAGACACTCACCTTTCAGTCAGGTACCAAAGTCCTGCTTTTCCCATGACTGAGGTACCTCGTTGTCCATGGGCACTTTCACCTCTTCCTGAAGCACTACAGTGCCACCCTGCCCCTGCCAACACGCATCACTGATGGGCTGGGAAGGGGTGCCTGGCTGCATTTTACAACCATCACCAACTACCCAGCAGTGAAGTTTCTTGAAGGGCCCAGGCCTAGTGCAAATATCTGGTGATACTTCCAAGTCACATGCAGCAGAGACAGATGGAGGCTTTGTTCTGCATTACAGCACATCAGCAGTGAAGCACAGGCTGCAGGCTTTCCTCTGCCTGAAGGGCAGGTTTTGGTTAGTGTCCTTGTGAATGGCTCAGGAGGGAACATCACAGCCTTCTGCTGCTCAGAATTGTGCATCCCTAAGTTAAGAATACTTCAGTCCAAGGCCACTCAGCAGCATCGTGAGCTCTATCCTCCAGTGCACCAACAAATACAGCAAGTGCTTAACAGACTCAGGGTAGAAAACAGCTTTCTGACAAACTGTAAGCAGAGAAGGCAAGGCATGTTAAAGAGCAAAGACTCACAGAAATGTTTTATCCTTGACTTGGCAGTGTTATTGATTCTAAAGGTCCTTTCCAAGCTAAATGCTGCTATCCAAGACCACACAGGAAACAAGGATCAATGCCAAGAACCTAACTGATGTTTCCTTAAGTAGGCTTAAGTATACTTAATTGTACTATTAATTGGTTTTCAACAGCTATGTAAAAACAGGGGAAGAACTTGAGAGTGGGATAGACAAAGCATGGAAATATTCAAAATTTACTTGCACTTGCCACATAATGTGCACATTAAGTGGGTACAGAAACAAGGAAAACTAAAGAGTCAAGACCAATGGACTGATGCCATTCAGTCCTTGACCTTTTCCTTGTGTTTATTAAAGGTTCAAAACAGAGGCACCCCTATTCCTCATTAAATTACTCACCATTCATTGCAAAAGCTGCTTGGATTTTACCAATTCATCTGATTAGCTCTGGCATCTTGAAATTGCATCACTTTTTAGCTGTGGATATTCCACCTGCCAACAGGAGGAATCGAGGTGAGGAGTCAGATTTTAATCTCAGGTTTCATTTCAGCAACTCCCATGGAAGTGTATGGGCAGGCTGCACAAAGATTCCTGTTTCCATACAGGTATACACATCTGTATCCTGAAAGTAATCACACTGTGTTGCCTGCCCATTCTCTATAGACTTTATCTTGCAAGAGTTCTCTGAATTACTTGATGTGGAGCAGTGAACAAGGGCATGTTCTGCAAGCTCACAGACAGGATTTTTGCTCTTGGCAGGTGGGCACAGATAACAGTTGTAAGGTGATACATGCATCAAGGAAGAAGGGAACACTTCCATTCTAGTTTATTCTTCATACTTGCCATGACTGACACCTGCAAGGATTAGCCTGAGATCCTTCCCAAGGAGCTCAGGAGTAAACTAGACCTGAAGGGAGAACCAGAACTCCACTCCAACTGAAGAGAGAACTGCTGCATTTTTGACTTGGTACTTACCACTCCCAGAACTAGTTATCTGTTTAGCATGAAAACACTTTCAGGTGCCCAAAGAACAAACACAAACCCATAGGAGGGACCACTTACCTTCAGAGTAACTCACACCCTGCTCTGTACTCTCTGCTGCCAAGGCTTTAACCATTTCCTGCCCAGCTACATGAGCTTAGAGTGCCTTCAAAACAGCCAGACAAGAGGCAGGAGACTGGTACCCAAGGGCCATGTCTCACCTCTTGGACAAGTGCCCTGAGAACAGCAGGTTACCCAAGAGAACAGCCTCCTTTTCTTCTATGTGAAGGACTCCATTTTGGGTGTTGACACACCAACACAGACTAAAGAGCAGAGCTTTGAAACCTTAGTCAGTTTAGTCTTTGTATTCCAACTACACATACAGCTCTTCAGGCTGAGTAACATTGCACCCATGCATAAACAGTCAACCCTCTGCATAAGCTTTTCTTAGTGTCAGATGCTGAGTAAAGGCTTTTTGGACCACTAAGTTTCCAAAGCCATTTGTCAAGTATCTACTTCCCGAGTGATGTTCAAAACTGGCTAGGAGGTATGTCAGCAAAAGCTGGAACCACATAACACTGTGTTCATGTCATCGGAGATATTTCAAGAGATGTTTGCATGTTTTTCATGTACATGAGTGGGCATTTCAGGAACTTTTGTTTAGCTTCAGGGAGATAAAGGAGCTTGAAAGCTCTCATGCACATTTTTGTACTCCAAACACTGCAGTGCTTTGTAAACAGTAAAGACCAAAATCACCAACTAGCAGGTTCTCATTATTCAATAAAAGTGGCATGCAAAGAGTGAAACAGCTCACAGTAAAAAGCATTAAATTAAATGTTTTTTAATGATCTGCAAGCATTATCAGAAGACAAAGAACATTTTAAAATGTGAACTTTATGCTGAGTGTCTTTTTAAAAGCTAGCAGCACGAAATATTTTTTGAACAGACCAGACCCCTCTGCTGCATCCCAAACAGTGGAACATCATTTCGCTGTCCAAGACTTCTGACTCCCAAGTTTTGCAAATGCTGACACATCAAGACTTTTACCACTGCTGCACTGTTCATATAAAGTCTGAAAATGAATAGTCACATATGTTCAGGTGAATACAGTTGTACCACACATGGATTCCAATTATATCTTTACAGTGACACTTTAAGTCATCATTTACAGGGATATTCCAAACTCCATACTAAAATTTCACTTAAATCAGAAAATAAAGATAAATTTAAGACAACTTAGTTACACCATTTGTAGTGTAATGTAGTACCCAAAGGAACACACATGCACTGACATATATTTCAATATACTAATTTACATGGTGATGCATTAACAGTTCAGCAACATCCAGGGAGTCAGAACAGTTGCAGTCCAAGAGCTTGCACACTTGACAGATTGATTTCTCTCATTTCTCCACAATGAGAGCTCTGAAATCTATTTTTGGGGCAGCTTAAAAGCAAAGCAGCACAGCAAGGACTGTTTCAGAGAGATGATGGGGCAATGGGGCATGACATGGGGACACAGTATGAAAAAGGGAAAAATCAAGATCACCATCAACCTGAACATGTAATACCATATAAAACAGCAAAGAAAAGCTCCTTACCCTAGCAGCTCTAGAAATAGAGTTGGGAGAATTCAAGCCCACAAGCTGTCCAAGGATACGTTTCATTTCCTCTGTTGTTCCTTTTGCATTTGGAACACCTGCATTTAATTTATAATTATGCTCAAGTTGCCCAACGAGGTACAAATTACCAGTGCACTTTAAGTGGTTTAAGAATTAAAATACTGAGATTTTCTGAAGCATACAGAGGCACTAAACAAAACAGATTGTTACATCAGCAGGTGGAAAGTACACATAGGAGTAAAGCATTTCATTTTTTTTTTCAACACAACTATAAATGCTAGTTAATAGAGACATTTTAAAATAAATGTACCTGTTTCACAATGGCTTTGAATTTGAACATAGGGATGCACCAGCAACTCTGAGACAGATATTCTCTGCTTAGGATTTCTTACTAGACAGCGCTGCAAAGGGAAAGAGGAGGAAAAATGCTGTGCTTATAAGCTATGAATTTTGCTACAATTAACTGTGAGGATCTTTAAAAGAATCTGTAGGTGCGTGTCAGAACTTCTTACTGCCAAACTACACACTCAGACTCAACTCACTATTAGTAACAGGTTAATTAACCCAGTTGCCTTCAGAGCGAAGTGTGGTATCCTGTTTTACTCAGGCAGTGTCAGAAGAGATGCAGACCAGACCCTACAACAGCCTTTCCTTTTGAATGGCTTAATGATCTTAAAGATCTCAAAATTGAGGGTGCAGGGGTTTCCAGATTTCAGTGTTACCTGCACAGCCACACAAGTAGGGCTCAAGTAAAAGCACAGGCAGGTAAGTGAGCTGAGGGAGAGATGGTGAGTACAGAAGCTACTGTATTTATTTTGTTCACCTAGACTGCCTTTAGTATTTATTTGCTACTGAGCTGAAAATAGACTTACTATAGCAACCACATGAAGTAGCTGTAGCTTCATTAAGTCATCTTTTGACGTAAGGCCTGTTACTACAAGTAGCAATAAGCATTTATTCGTCAAAAAAAAGGTTTCTCAAGCACAACACCTAAGAAAATATGCTTTAAATAAAGAAATAGCCATTACTCAAATCAAAGTTACTCTAAGGGACTTACCTTTAGCACATCATGGAGATCCTTCTCAGGAATATCTGGAAATTCTATTTCATAACTAGAATCAACAATAGCATGTAGCTTATTAATGGGATTTGTTATGTGTTGAAATGGAGTCCTCCCATATGTCATACAGTACAAAATGCATCCCAATGACCACACATCACTTTTGGGACTTATCTATATTCAAAAACAAAACAACCAGCAATAAACAATTAATCCTCACTTAAGGAACTGACCAGTGAATTTATCATATAATTGTACAGTTATTTCATTTATCCCATGTAAAAAAGATATACTGTCAACAAATCCTAGTAACTATCACACAATCACCAAGATAGCATGTCATTATCTATTAAGATTAGATTATTTCATTAATATTCTATAAGCAAGATATTTTTATTAAAGATCCTTGAAAAATCAACCTATTTTAAAAACTAAAATGAAAAATTAGTCCTTAAGTTGAACAACAGGATTCTAATTTTGGATTTGAGTAAATACAAGGCATACAAAAAAAGGCATACAAAGGAACAAACTTAACCTTCAAACTCTGCTCACCATCATCATGGCACGATGGATTTCCTTGTGTTCTACTTTCAGTGAAAGAGAAGAAAATTAAGGCTTAAGATACATGCATGAGTTATTTTCTTAACGTGAAGGGAATGTTACCTTTGATCGAGATTTCCCATTTTCTCCATAGGAAGACATATCTTTTATTGCTTCAGGTGGCATGTAATTCATTGTGCCAACCTAGCCAGAAAAAAAGTAAAAATACTCCTGTAAGTCAAGAATTCCCTTAAGTCAATTGTCTCAAAGCACTGAAAAGCATCTTAAATGTGTTTCTCTTAAGGCTGAAGGCCATTGTTATTCTGTTAAAAAAATAACTCATATTTAACTCATATATATATTCATGTTTATACATAATAAACCCTTCAGCATCAAATTTCAGTATTCACTGAAGTTAATACATTAAACAACATAATCAGCAAGTACCACTGCACTTTCCTGTCAAGTGTACATTGATTTTGAGAAGCGTTTCACCTGAGAATCCTTAATGATGCTTGTCACATCTGGCTGCATTTGGTTTGCAATTCCAAAGTCAATCAGCTTTAGCATTCCATCAACTATCAGAAAGTTGGCTGGTTTCAGATCACTGTGAATAATCCCTGCAAAATAGAGTTTAAAAACCAGTCAATCCAGGTTACTACTATGGGGCCTTTTATTGATCAACTCCCATAATCCTTGCTCAGGGAAGAGGTGGAGATCAGCTTTACCTGGCCAAAACTAACTTAATGTTTGCAGATTTCGTACAAGTGTTTCTTCTTAAAGAGTTAATACTTGCATAAGTTTTAGCTTGAATTACTTACTACTAATTCTAGTCTGAAGGCAGCCAAAACAGCTCCAAGGGACTTGACTTGCATATTTTCTGTCATCCAGGCCTGGGCCCTGGGCTGTGTGTGCAAACTGCCACACTCAGCTGCTGCTCTGGAGCAATTCAACAGCCTGCCCACTCCTGCAGCTTCCCCTTACAGTGGGGTAGGCAGCTAGCTCAAAGTGTTACATTAGTTAGTCTGTTTTCTGCTTCCTGATCTCAAAAGGTACCAATCACCAAGGATTGCATATGACTGACCTCTCACAAAACCTACTTATGTCTTATTAGGACTTTCAATTATCCATGTAATCAACCAATCCACCTTCACATTGTGTAAAAGTTGTTACTGACATCAGAACTCGAGAGGATGGGTGGCTGGAATTTGAACCTAATGCAGAGCAGTACTGTGTAGTCTAAAACAACCAGAAAGAATCTCCTGGATGTTGCAAGAATACAAAGAGCATTATACAACAATGACACTTGGAGATCCCTTTGAGTGAGCAAAGTAAGTGTACCTCTACACCAACATTTACTCTTGTCTTCTGTTTCACTGATTTCTTTTCACAATACAGTAAATATCCATCTTTGGAGATCATCTTACATCTTACCCAAGAGCAGTACCACATCCACAATTTAAGCACATTCATATGATGTCTGCCATTTAACTTATACAAATACCTATTAATTACTTAAGAATACCATATTCATGTATTGTGTGAACAGCTTCCAGCATATTTTTCCAATAGCTCTTTCTTTCCAAAGGATCAATGTTCTTTTTCTTTTTCAGCCAGCTGTTGAGATCAATATTTCCACACTCCATTACCATGTAGATGTGATGATCAGTAATTTCACTAAAAATAAACATATTTATGTTAAAATTTATGGCAATTTCTTATGTAAAGAGATACTAGTTTATTGTTTACTCACTAGCCATAAAGTCTGATGATCTTGTCGCTGTGTTGCTGCAGTTTACTCAAGTGAGCAATTTCATTCTTGTAGCTCTCAACAGTCTGCTGATCAGCCTCCTCTAGATTCACATATTTGACAGCATATAGCTGCTTCTTTTCATTCAGTACTTGAAACACCTGCAAAAAAAGTAACAGTTAAAGTCACATGTAGTCCCAGTTCTGACCTAATGTGGGCTTTCACCTCACCACAGCCAGAATTTCCAAGGAAAAATGTGCCTTTTCATAAGGAAGAAACACTAAATTTACCAAAAAAAAGTTCACACAAGTCAGCATGACCAAAAAAAAATAAACACACAAAGCCACCAGTTACAACAGGAACACCCTCTACCAGAAGCCATATTGTACCAGTGTATTTCATTAGGTGTATTTGATCACAAATCTGAAGTGTTCCCAACACAAAGAATGCAAACCAATATCTACAGAGATAAGGGTTTGACCTGCTTCTGCACACCCATTTCATCACGCCCAGGTGATTTAGAGGTTAGACCACATGGTGCATGAGAAGAGGCTGAGAGCACCAAGTCCATTCAGTCTGAAGAGAAGAAGGGATCTTATTGCTGTCTTGAGCCATTTAAAGGGAAGGTATGAAAGACTCCTCCTAGCTTAGGGAAGATTGAACTTCTTGGGTACTACTGAAAGGTATTGAAAGGACAATGCTAACATCAGGCACAGTCAGAGTGGATTTACAAAAGGGAAAACCCAGTTTAAGTCTGGTTTAACTAATCTGATATCCTTCTATGACCTACAGGATGAATGGAAGGCAGCAAATGTAGTTTTCCTAGATTTTAGTAAGGCCTTTGACACTGTTCCTCACAGCATCCTTCTGGGCAAGCTGTCCAGCTGTAGCACGAGCAAAGATGCTGAAGGGAGTGGAGCATCTCTCTTATGAGGAAAGGCTGAGAGAACTGGGGCTCTTTAGCCTGAAGAAAGGGAGACTGAGGGGGGACCTCATCCATGTTTATAAATATATAAAGGGTGAGTGCCAGGAAGATGGAGCCAGGCTTTTCTCAGTGATACCCAATGACAGGACAAAGGGCAATGGGTCAAATCAAATTAAGATGCACAGTAATACCACAGCACATCTCCTAGAAGAGCTGATTATTAGGTATTTTAATATTCAATCCACCACAGAAATTCTCTTCAAGACCATATACAATCTCCCTTCAGGCCATCATACAGAAAGCAAAGGGAAGTGGGTTCCCTCTGTGTTTAACATCCTATAATAACTGCAGCATCATTTTCACAACACATTAATTCAGTTATTATTGCAGGCTGAAGACTGATAAAACAACATTCTACCAAGTCTCATTTGTGCCCTGTTCCTTCTGCATCCATGAGGGATAAAGTCTAAGCATAGCACTGAGAACTTCAGATTCTCTGGGTCACTCAGGCACTTTGTACTTGTGAGTATGAGGCACACTTCAACATGTGCTTTTACAGTATAACTACTACTGTGTAAATGAGTGACTGTTTAAAAGAATAAAACACCACCTTACCTTACTTGAGCCTCCACTACCTATTTGCTTTAATATTGTATAAACTCTTCCTTTGATGGCTAGGCACTCATGTGAAGGTAGAGCAGCTGGAACCTGTGTACATGCAGAAAAAGACAATAACTATTGGCATACTCACAGGGGAACTTGGTAATGTTGTACTTTAAGTTAATCTGCTTTAAGTTGTCATTTTCTGAACAAGATAAAGAGTAGTAAACTTCAAATGTTTGTCTTGAAAGCAAAGCTATTTGTAAGGATCACCACTTGTCATGTAACATCACTGAACTCTTATAGAGGATACCAATGCCCTTCCCAGTGGGAATCAAGGAAAGGGTGATGTTCTAAGTCTCCTCAGATGACTGGAGACACATCCCTCTTTATGTATAATGGTGGAAACTAGATTACCCTAAGACTTTTAGTCACAGCCTGTAATTAAAAGCTATAGTGAAATCACTTATGATTTTATTTAAAGCTAACTACTAGCTAGCAGACTTCAGTGCTGTGAAGCTGAAATAGTCCATTCTGCCCATAGCTGCTACACCAGCCTATAGAAGAGTCACAAATTTGAATTATTAATCCTCTAGGAGGAAGATGGAACCTATCCCCCAATTCTATCTGCAATTGGGAAAATTCCTCCTGACACAACTGAACTTTGAGGAGCTGACTTATTTCACCTGAATTCAGACATATGTACCAATAAAGTTAGAGAATAAGCAGCACAGACTACTTCTCCTAAACCATCCAGAAAGATAAAGAGCAACTTCAGATAACAAAAATATACATGCATGTATTTATATGTGCTGAAAAAATGGCAGAACAATCTGCAATTGTTACCTGCAAGCCAGCTTGATTTTGAAATGGAGTTGCTGGAGTACGTGGTAGAAAATACGGGAGCTGGCCGTAGGGAGTAGAAATTTGACTTCCTGGTAAAAGGTTGTTCTTTACAATTGGTGTTCTGAAACTAAAGGAAATTACAAACAATATCAGCATTTAGGGGTTTGATTTTTGTTCTCAAGATTAGTCTAAGTGTAGAAATCTCCAGTGCCTTCTTCAAAGTCAAACCCTACTGACTAGCAAAAGCCCCAAAAACCAGTGAAAAGCACAGTTGCACTGAACACAAAAGCACTCAAATCTGCATGTTTATTACATGCCATACATACTGTGCATAATGAGAAATTTTTTTTTAAATATCACATTTCAAAATTTGGAAGAAGCAAGAACAGAATATTTTCAAGAACTACTTGATACAAGTTCCACCATGAGAGGATGTGCTTCACTTACTACACATACTCTAGATTCTCCAGCCAGAGACAGAGGTCCTACAAACAGCAGGAGTGCTCACTCATCACACACTCTTGACCTCCGAGTCATGCTAGAGACATCAAAATCATCATCATGGAATCAGAAAGATTTATGAACACTTATCAAGCACAGGGATTTATGCCTAATTTACAACTGCATAAACACTAGCACTTCCTAACTTGAGTGTTCAATTCTGCAAGCTTCTAGATTCCTTTCTAAGCCCACAGACATTGTGTTGTTGGAACCAAGGACTGATTTGATAGTGTACTTCCAAATGCTGAAAAGTTGACATGGAAGACCCAAGTTGTCTAAATGCAATCTTAAAGTCAGGCACTTAACAAACAAGGTTCCAGAGTGCTGTCATCTGAACAAAAAAGCTTAAACTCTGCTAAATACTGCTAAAGTCTTTCAAAGAACAACTCCTGCTTGTGAGTGTGCAGCTAAAAGAAGTGGCTTACCAGTCCATGTAATCATTATATGTGGTGCTGGGTGTTCCACAAACAAGTGGTGGATCACTCCTCTTAGAAACAGCATCTGGAGGAGATAATCCTTTTGGAATGGCATGACCAGACTGTTCAAGGCTTGATCGTTTTCCCTATGGAGAGCAAAGCAAGTTACTATTCCACAAAAGAAGCCACAATTAAGAACAGAGAAATATATCTCTTTTTTTTTTGACATGTGAAGGCTGCTACAGCTAGAAAACCACTACATATTCCTAATACTTTACCTCTTTATAGCAGCATTTCTGTGTCTTTTCTTGAAGTGGCCATTTTTTTCTGTCATTAACACAGTTTAGTTTGATCTGTTCTAACTGCTTCCTGTAGCTTTCAACAGAGCTAGGTTGTTGTTGACTCTCCAGAGTCCTTGGCTCTGGTATCTTCAGCTCCTGATGGCACACTTTGTTTTCTGGGAAAAAAACAAAACAAAACAACTTAATACCAAGTACTGTATTTTAGAATTTTTGGTGTAAGTTTAAAACTATTCCCCAGAAGTATGTTCATAATGCAATAATATTCCCATTCAGTCAAATGACAGCAAAACTACATTTCTTTTTTAAAACAATAAAATTTCTAAAAAAAAGCCATAGAGTGAAGGCTGAAACACCATGTTTAAAGCAAGAGCATTTATAGTAATCAGAAGTGTAACAACATTTGATTAACACTGAAACTGAACACGTGCCTCTGAAGAGTACACCTTTATTTATTACTACTGTCATTTGCATGAACAAAAGGATTCCTGTAATTCAAATTAATTGGATTGCACTGAAATGAGGAATGCTTGTCAATTCCAAGCAGACCAACTTATCCACTTGGAAAAATGCTCAGCTTTTTTTTTTTTAAATAAGCACTGAAAAATTGCTGTTGTGCATTTGAAAATACTGAGGCATCTCAGTTACCTTCTCTTTTCACTGTAAGACCTGTATCCATTCTGGTTTTGAGAGTTGCAGTTGAATTGGTAGCTGTTTCTAAGCTGTTCTCATCCAACGTCTGCAACCGTAAAGAATTTTTTTCTTGTAAGGACTAAAGAAAACAAAAAGCATCTTAAAAAGAATCAAAGGAGGTCCCCAGCATAGCATCTGAAAGACATTTCCTCACAATAATTAATGATGGAGGCACCACAAAGCAAATGTGCTTCAGAAAAGAGGGGAGGGTGCACAGACAAGTATTACTGGTACTGTTTCAAACCCATCAAAACTGAATTTCCATCATACAGTTTCTATAACAAAGACCTAAATGCTTTCTAGTGTTAAAAATACAAAGCATAGCCTGAAGTTAATCTCTATGAAAAGCCAAAACTTACAGCTCCATAGAGCACTTCAGGAACTTGGTTAAAAAGCTTCATTGAATAGAGTACTTCCCATGATAGAATCCATGACTTATTCCCTTGCAATAAAACCACATTGCAGGTTTTTAACATTCCCATTTCTCTCACCAGACACTGCTCAGAGAAAACTCTTTCTTAATGCCCCATTATGCATAACAATCTTCAGGTTTAAAAAGCCACAATGAACATTTGGATCCACAACTGATTATTTAACAAAGGAAAGTTCTACCTTTTTTCTTACTTCAATTGAAAAAAAAAAGTTATTTTCCTTTTCTGGCACCATAGGACATCTTAGGTAGAGTTCTTTACATCTATTTTTAAAAGATTTCAGTTACCTGCAATTCCCTCAGGTCACGTGAATCACCCCCACTAGGTTTTTGTTCTGATGGTGGAAAAGGTGCAACAAAGGCTGTACATCTGGAGCTGGATATTTGCCTATTGAAATAGCATTAATTACATCACATGACAACAAGTCATAATTGCCTTTTGTGAACTGATGAAAAAGGTCGTTGTGTAAAGACTTCTGGCTACAATTTCCAAATATACTGTAAAACAGGTTCACTCTGACAGCCAAGTGAGAAACAATTCAAAGAGAATCTGCAACAGAGCCACCATCACCCTATGGAGTTACAGGTGACTTCACTGGTTGTCTTCCACAGACAACAGTAAGATACAGGTAGGACCCTAAACCCCAAGGGTGTGTTCCAAAGGAATTATTTAAATACTTACAGAACAACACTTATGTGAAATACCTTATCCCACTACTTTCATAGATTTAGAATATCAGGCTTTAACCACCTCCTGAGAGCTATGCAGTTTTTACTCTTTGGTTGCTTACTTCTCTCCAAAGTTTCCATTTCTGGATGAATTTAATCACAAAGCAATACAAGAGGAAAAAAAGCTGGTGTAACACACTTGAGGAGGTGGGGAGCTCTCTCCTCTGTTTACTTTCAAGCTCTGCTACAGTGAGGTAACATACAGCAAAGTGCTCTTTGAGCAGATTCTTCCACCACTGAACCATTAATCACAATAAAATTGCACTAATATAATACTCATCATATGGATTGAGGTATAAATTAGGATGTACAAACCTTCTGTAAGTTACAAAACTGCCTCTAATATTAGAAACTGGAATACACAAATGTAAAGTTATTTTGAACTATATTTTTTTTCTTCTGAGTCTACTGATTAGCCCATACAGGAATTATCTTTACATGCTCTCATACAAAGAATCTGAATAGTAAGACAAAGCAGGTTATTGCAATACCTATTGCAACTATAATGATAACCTTTAGTTTCAACATTAACATCTGACATTTTCACTTTCAAATAAAAACACTGTTGAAAAGGAGTATTAAAATCTGTTGTGCTGTAGTAAAACAAATGCCCATACCTCTTCGTAACACTAGATGCGAGAGGGACATCTGTCTTCACATCATCATCATCAGTTACTAGTTTAACAGGTACCCTCCCAAAGGGGCAGGCCTAGGAGCAGACTGAAAGTTAGCAGACATATAAAGCAGCATAAGGAGATAAAGATTTTGAAGCAAAAAGTTAATGTTCTACCTGGTTAGATTTGTTTAGTGGTCTTAATGGATTGTAGTAATTAACCAGAGCATCAACTTCCTGGGACTTCTCCTCCCTGAAGAGGGGGAAAAAAAACACCACACAACACAACCAAAGTTAACACTGGAGCCTGTGGTTAGTTTTGGTTTAAAAGATGTTTTAAACTATATAAGAAATCAAGTCATTACCCAAGCAAAACTCTGGAAACTGCAGAAGGATTTTCAGAGTCACTCCTTTTTATGCTTCTGTGATTTCTATATATGCTCCGAAGTCCAGACTCTTGTGCATTTGATACTGTAGGTAAATTAGTTAGAAATATTCAGATAATAGTGCAGATTGTTTCTTTCAAAAGAAAATAAATGTCAATGAGTAAAATTTTAAAATACATTTGATGTGATCTAGCAATGACATCACTATTTGCTACTGATTTGCTACTAGGAACTTTCCAGGATAATCACAAACTGGCCTGTAACTATTATCAAATATATCATTAGCTACTTGTTTGGATTCTTTTCTTTGTTTGCTTGTTTTGTGTGTTTTGGTTTGTTGTTTCTCTTTTGGTTGGCTTGAGGGGGTCTTTTTGGCTGGTTACTGAACATGGCTTTCATGCTGAAAAGTCCTATTCTGAAAGTCATATCCAAACCTCATGACAGGCTACAAGCATGTTCTCTCCTAGACCCAACTCCAGCAGCCAGTTTCAGGCCTCACTAGCTCACTGACCTGGTGCCAAAGACCTTTGGCTGGCCCCTCCATCTCACTGAGCTGACAACACAGCACTTGAGAGCAATCCCTCATTCACAGCAGCTGAGTTCAACTCAATTAGGCTAAATTGGTCATATTGGGTGAAATTAAACCAGCTGATTTCTCTGATGGCAAATTTGAGACTGTTCTTATACAGCCAGCAATTAGTTATCACTTACATTTATCATCTAGCCAGGCACTTCAATTTTATACAAATACATGGAGCTTGTAACATTCTCCTTCCTACCTCTGACTTTACTGACATGACTGTCAGAACTTCACCAGCCTGTCACAAGGCACACCTCAAAGTAAGCTATGTGCAAAGCTCAGCCTGGATGTTTCAGTTCTGCTTCTTCCCTATCTCAGAGGCTCTTATTTCACACTGAGTCTCTAAAAAACTCTCTATTGCAATGTACAAATACCTAATGACAGTCAAAGGAACACCCTCTGCAGAACTAGGGAATCTACCAGCCTATGGCTCCTGCAAACCAGTCACTGCACTGAGGACAGACCCATGTATAGAAGGAACAAGACTGATATTACAGGTAAATAATCACTGGTTTAGACAATAGCAGATTATTGTCCCTTCTAGATAGGAATTAAACATTGGATTTTTTTTTTCCAATCTAGAATTACAACATGCAAAAAGCCAACCAACTTCAAGAAATCTGAACTACCTGCAAAGTTCTCCTTCTCCTCATTTGAAAGCAACTGCTTTTTTTGCAAATGGAAGTTTTGTAGAGCAGTTTCCAACATTTCTAGTGGAACAGCACAGCACTCCACAGCTTTCTGAAGGAGCTGCTTACACTTCTTCACATTTCCTAAGTGGTAAAGAACACAGAGTTAGAAATCAAAGAAATAAAAAAACACACCACACCAAACAAAACACACAATTACACTGGAGCAACATGGTGCTTACTTATCCACTGTAAGGATACTGCCCTGAACTAGTTATAAGTGAATGACCTAACTCAATTTTTCACCCAAAGTTGAGCACTATAAATATGCTTTATGAACCCACAAAATGCACTCCCAGTATTTGTTAAGGGTTACAGGAAGTGAGGAAATGCAGCACAAATTCTGAAGTCCTTTTCCTATAGTATCAGCAGGGAAAGACAACTTTTACAGACTTTAATTTAGATCTAACCAGATAGAAACTTCATCACATATGCATTATAAACACCTTTAATGCACTTAATAGACATCAAAGTTAAAAGCAACTGTTAAACACTGCTCCAGACAGCAATATGGTTAAGAGGAGTGAAAAGGGAAAGCATTGTTTCATTACACTTTACAAATCAATAAACATCACAAACGGAAATAGAAATGTAGGGGGAAGAGGGGGTTGATTTCACAAAACCTTTTGAAAGCAAACAATTTATATGTATATAAGCATGTACACCTACAACTATTAAAAAACCCCAATAAGTCAAATAAGAAGAGAAGAAACCAAAAATGTTGGCTTAGAAAGCATCAGGGCCAAATGATGCAATGTTTTGTAATAGCTGATAATGCCCTTGAAGTCCCAAATGCCCTCAGTTCCAAAGCAACAAACATGTAACCCACTTCGTTCTTGTAAGTGCCACATAGCACATATGACTTCTTATATCATAGATTATTTCTGAGCTCCATGACCTCTCTAGCACTAAAAATGCTATTTATAACTGAAATTAGATGTCAATGTTGCCTCCAGTTCAGACTGATGCAGGGAGTCTAATTCATGCTTTGGTAACCTATTTTAAGACTATTAAATGGGTGATGTTCTCTTGCTTCAGTGTCCAACACCAACATGAGATTGCCTATTACTCAAGTCTATTTTGTGCATATTTGCTATTATTCCATTTTTAGCCATCTGAACAACTACTATTTTTCTGATTGCTGCAATAAGACCTGTTACTCAAAATTATATCAAGTTCTCCTAATATTATATGCTTCATTAAAAAAAAACAACACCAAAACACCTCTGTGAAAAATAAACTGCTCCATTCCCCTTAACATATGAAGAACTAAGGCACAAAAGTGCAGCCAAAACTATCTGCAAGTTTCAATCAGTGCACTTTATCACACAGAAATGCCTGAATGACCCACGTAGGCACAGCATTTCATAGAGCCAAAAGTAGAGTTTTCTTTATGGTCCTGAGTTCCAAGCAATTCACACCAACTCTTGCTTCTACTCAAGGCACAGCAAAACTGACACTTGTGTTGTCTTACTCCATTTTCAGGCCATTAATATTTGGTTTATAAAGGAAATCAGTATCAATTTATCAACCACGATCTGAATATTTTTCTTGAGCTTTAGCTCACAGTTTTGCTCCAGATCAGGAAGGGAGTGTGCAATTCACTTTTTCTTCTTAGCAAAGGGACACAGATGAATGCAGAAGCAACTGGCAGAGGTGCCAAAGCACTGCTGAAATCACCATCATGACGTGGTAACAAAGCACAGCCCTCCTCCTCCAGCAGCAGCACTCAAACTACACACACCTCACAGGGTGTATTAACCCTCTGAGGCACCCAGCAGGGACAGCCACAGCTCCATACACATCCTGGAGCTGGGCTGATGTTTGTAACACATACAAATCAGAGCACACCACAGATAAAGACAATCATAAAAGACTGATCCCTTTGGGATTAGGACTTAATTTTAGGTTGACTATTTGCTGTCAGGGTAAGGGAAACTATTGCATGAACAAATCCCATAGCTGTGGGTTAATTACATGCACAAGTGACTGTGACAGAAGGGTGAATCTAGTCACTGGGAACCAGGAGCAACATTTCTACACTTCACTTACACAATAGGTTTTATTACACATACTTGACAATATCTTTATTGTTGCATTAGTACTGTTTTACTATCTCTAACAAGCACACAATGCTCACTGAACAAATTATATTGCCTACTTTTTTACTACAGTAAAAGTCCAATACCACAGGATTATTTTACAACCACACCAGTCAGATAACAGACTCATCTGAAAGAGAATGTGTGTAATTAAGTCACAAACAGACTTCTGTCTTCTCCTTCCCATCCTGTGGAGCAATCATATTCAGCAGCCTTCCAATTATTTAACTAGGCATGTATTTCTTGGGGTGTTTTTCACAGTCTTTGCTGCTGCATTACAAATAAACTTGTCACTTCCTACCAGCAGACAAACGCCCAGCCATTCTCCCAAGCATTTGCTCCTGTGGAGAGATTATCCTGTATGGCATGGAATAACAGTTTGGTCAGCCTGGGACAGCTGTCCAGCCATCCCTAGCCTTTGTGCAGAGGAGAGGCCAAGCAAGAAAGATAAACCCTTGACACTGTGCAAGCACTGTGAATTCAAAAAGAATCGACATCTGTTGTTGGGAAAGATCATTTCTTCCACAAGCAAGCTGAAAGTATCTAAAGGGAAATTACCACCCAGATTTGAGCATAATTTTTCAATGCAGCAAGAACCTTACTCATACCTACCCATTGTAAGATCTAAGTTTAAAAAAAACCACCAAAAATACTGACAGTTTTCATCTTGTTTTAAAGTTATTTCTAAAAGGGAAAACTATTAATAACCACATGTTCATTTTTTAAACAAAAACATGCTTGTTCTCATTAAATTCTAATCAGAGAAAAACCAGGTTTTTCTTTTTTTTCTTATTCAATATCTATCAGTTTCCTTGCAAACTATGTAACAGAGCAGAAGCTTAAAACAACAAAACCTAGAACACCACCAAGTAATTTTTCTTCTCTACACACCTTGTGATAGTTCAAACTGTGCAAAAGCCACATGCACAAAAGCAAATTTCTTGCAGTTCAGTCTGGCCAGCTGAAATTGGTCCCGTGCTTCCTCTGGATCTTGAAGACTGTGAAGACAGCATGTCAAAGGTTACACAAGATGCAAAGTTAACAAGGATGAAGCTCCTTTTACTGGGTGATGGCTTTAGATAATTCTGGTAAAGTAATCCATCTACAGCTGAAGTTCTTCCTCTTCCTTAGAGGCATGAGTACAAATAAAAGCCTTAAAAAGCTAGCAGTTGAAAGAGATTAAGCTGACCTTTTCTAAAAAAACAACAAAAATCCCCACCCACCAACAAAACCAACAGATTCTGCTCAAGCCTGAGGAGACTCATTCTTTGTCACTGTCTATGTTTTTCCTCTAAATATGTATTTTCCCTCAGAATACCACCTAACTTCTACAGAACACCCACCTGTAGCCAGTCCAGGCTACACACTGACACTACCCAGAAAAAATTCTTCTTCTAGATGCACCCACTCTACACTAAGGAGGCTGCAAGGCAGGAGAACAAGAAGATTGCTTTAGAAACACCAAGCATGAAGAAATATTATATACACTATTAGTTATATGCTGCAACAATAAGGTCACAAAGTTTCCAAGCCATTACACTAAAGCAGCAAACTCCAAGATGTTGTCAGAGTTTTTCTACATTACAGAGCTTCTGCAACTGCACCCCAATTGTCAGAGTCCCTTGTCAGAGATGTAGGTCACTTCAGGAAGGTGTTTGTGGGTACATCAACCATTATGTTGATGTCAATCCAACTTAGAAGGGGGGAAGATTAAAAATTTGATAATGGCTTAAAAAAAAAAAACAAAATACAGGAAAACACAACACAAAGCCAAAGAAAACCTATTTCCAGAAGAATTCTGTAAAATTAACAATGAGAAGCCTCTTATCACAGTTTAGGCACGTTATTGGAGTCCAGTAAATCTAATCCATTCAACCCTGATCCTCCAAAGCACCAGCACAGGCACAGAATAACCCATCTGCAGGCAAGTCAAAGAACAGAAATGAAGCTGTAACATGGATTACATTCACTTTCCAAAAGCATGTTAGAATTGAAGTTTCTGGAGAAAGCAGCAACACCTTGGACAGTAACATGCAGAGCAAGAGCTATTGTTGCCAACAAGCATGGAGTGTCATACACTTGGTGGCACTGTGCTCCAGCCACACCAGCACATGAAAGCAGGCCTGGCACCCTCCACGTGATAACCAGCCACTGACACTTGCTAACCTAACACAGAATGTGAGTATGGAACACAGGAAAATGTCACACACCAAGAAAGTTATAAGCAATGAGTGAAGATGGCAAACACACAAGATCCAAATAAGCACTCTCTGATTAACTTCACAGTAATCTTCAAGAAATACTGACAAGCAACACTTTTTTTTTTAGATCTGATCAGTCAAAAGCAATTTGATGTTCTGATGTGATTACACACAGCTCATAAACATCTTTTCATATAACATTATGTGCCACTCAATGGGAAAGCATTAGCATGTAATTAATGACAACCTTGCTAATCTCTGAAAGTAATTTTGAAATGGGAGACAATCACTTAGGGAGATACTTACAGCAAAGTTCCATTGGGATTGGTGCCACGCCACAATTTGGTAGGTACATCTTTTAAGTGGGGTTTGGAGTGGCTTGTTCATTTCTTTTTTTTTAAATATCATTTTCATTAGCAAGTCAGGAAACATGACTTTCCCTTGAGGGTGGTGAATCAGTGGCACAGGCTCCCCAGGGAGGTGGTTGAGGCCCCATCCCTGGAGCTATTCCAGGTGAGGCTGGACAAGGCTCTGAGCAGCCTGGGCTAGTTGAGGGTGTCAACTTGCAATATAGCTCTTCAAAATACTTGCTCTAATAATATTTCAAGTTGCCAAAGAACTCCCAAAAAATTACAACCCTGCCCCAAATGGTGTCTGAGGACATCTGAACAATCACAGTGCTGAAATTTGGACTGAATAGAATAACAAACGACCACAATCAAAACTAATTTTGTAAGTGTGAAAGTATAGAATGATATTCTGAGACATTCCTCCTACCCCGAGGCAGCTGATATAATGTACCTTGGGTGAGTCTTTCCAAGTAAGGAAGAATGCACACTAGTCAAGGATAGACCACTATGGTTTGACTAGATGGTTTAGGTAACAGCAAATATTCTACCTCACAGCCAAATCAATTAGAGGTCCACATGCAAAATAACCCTAACTTACAACATAGCCAGTTCAATACACTGATGACAGTTACAGGGTTATATCAGACTTCACCCTTGAAGCTTCTTTAGACCTGAAGCATAAAGCTCTAAGAAGGGTCTCATGACATTTCTCCATGCTAACACTTTCTGGATTCTATGCGAGGTACATCTCCATGTTTACTAGCACATAGAAAAAATGCATATACTGTAGAGACTACAGATTGACTAGCTAAAGCTGCTAATTTTCAAGGAGTCAACGTGAAAATGTCCAGGCTCAAAAGTGGTAATTTGTGCAGAAATCACTAATAAAAGCCAGTCATTTTTATCCATTCAAATGCAGAATGATTATTCATTCTTCATGATTATTCCTTATACTGAAAATTTCTACTTACGCTTTCAGCTCAGCAAATCTCACAAGGATGCAAGCATAGTTCTCATCTTGGCTGTGCTTTTCTGCAGGTAGTGCAGTCACTGCCTGACTGTAACGACCAATGAGTCTATTCAGGAGGCTAACATCCAGCTGAGGAACACCCTTTTTCTCTAGCTTAAGCAAAAAACACAGCCAGTCTTCTGGATTATTTGCTGTCAGCATTATTTGATTAACAGTTCCAGAGTTATCTGAAAGAAAAATAACAATAGAGAATGATTAAACTTCAGCAAACACAAACAAAGCATTTTAGGGGCTTTTAGGTAAGACAACTAGTGGTTTGGCTTAGGTTTGTTTGTTTGGGTTTTTTTAACTGTGTTTTTCTCGTGTTGTTAAGTGTCAGAGTACAAAAACACATACCTGTTGTATCAGCTGAGATTTTAGTACAGTTAAGCTCATCTGTGATATTGTCTTCATTTCTGTATTTGTTTTTCAAGTCTCTAACTCTATTCATGATTGAAGCAATTTGTGGCAATCCTCTTTCACTTAGGTCCTCCTCCTCCATCTGCAGACACAAGGTTAAAAGCCAGTGAAGAAGAACCCTGTTGTGTCTCCCCTGAACTGGAATTACCATCAGAAAGCCTCAGGTATCCTGCAGCTTGAGACTCAACCACATTCTGTTAACAAGGGAACTTCTTAGCAGAAACCAGCTGAGGTGAACAAAAGGAATCAATACTTGAGTAGTCCACACTTCATAGTAGCCCTTTCCAATCAAGTACATCCAGTGTTTGAATAAAATTAAAAGTGGGATGTTTTAACTTTTTTTTTCCCCCCATCAGAGTAGAAATAATAAGTTTCAAGACATAAGAGATATATGTAACCCATCTTTTAGCATTACTTCCTCTAATTAGCATGATATTTAACATAACACCTGTATAGCTGGACAGTGAGATGTACTATGAAAAACTACTCATTCTTGTTATGCCTCATTTTTAACATTATCCTTTGCTAAAGCAGCAATTAACTGAAATGTTGTGGCTTCGCCAGCTACTAAGAATTATGTCCACAGAACTGAAGCAATTGGAGGCTTACAAAATTGAACAAGCAACATTTTCAAAGACAAAACAATGTATGTTCCAGCTTGCTATAGTGCCTCCCTTCATAAAGGGATGATACTTATTTACCTCAGAGGGAAAACATTTGTCTCAATGGAGAAGGTTTTGTATGGCAGTTATGCCTTTTGTAACTCCAGTATAAGGGGCTACAAGAACTCTCATACTCCAAATCTTCTCTTTATGGGTGAGAATACCCTTGAAAGGTTTGTCCTTGAACTGCACCCATTCCCTGAAAGCATAGAGGAAGTCACAGTTTCTCCAAAACATGAAACATCAAGAAATTTACCTCATGTTCAATAACACAGTGATCTTCCACAGCAACTGCAATTGCTAAAAGTTCTCAGATATGGGTTGGGGTTTTTAATATTTATATTTTCCTCACCACTGTCAAAGGCTAATTATTCTTTTTATAGAGATAGTTTGCCAAATGCAGTAAAGAAAAAAAAACTGTTTTCTACATAAATTTGATCATAATTTTCTTCAGTATGCAAACTTACAATTTCTGGTATGTTGCTTAAATATTCAGGTTTCAACATGTACTATATGGGGAAAACTTCTCCTGAAGAATGGACATGCCTTGTGAAAAAGAAAATGTGGACGTAGGTCAGACTATCTCAGATGATCCCAAGAATTCAGCAAGGCAAAAAACATAGCTCTCCATCCTGAAAAAGTTCCTGTGTATCAGAAATAGAATGGTTAGACAATGAAAACTAAATTATCACTATACTCCTGTCATCCTAGAAATGTAATTTCAATTAAAATCAGAAAAGCTCCTCCAAGTTGGTAATGAGAACAGATTAAAAATGTCTAAGATTGTCTCATCTTATCATCACATTTAGAGACCACTAAGGACACATCATCATGTGTACAGTCACAATTTGCAACTGATCTTTCTGTTCCTGCCAAAGTTCAGCCAGAAGCAAGTGTTCAGAGTCTCATTTTGACTTAATCTGCTGCATGATTTCTTTCCAAGAAAGCATTTGCCCCGAATTCCACTGCATGAAGCTCATTGCAAACCTGACAAGACAATGAAGACCTAAAATAGAAGCAAGACTTATATAGGCACTCAACAGGAACTGAGTGCTAACTGCAACGATCCAGGAATGCACAGAAAAGGGGGATATGGACAGGGAATGGGGAACAGGGAGAGGATACATGCAGAGAGCAGGAAGATACAGAGCTACCTCTGTAAACAAAACAAAAAATAGCTTTACCCCCTCATACAGACCCCCAGGGCAGCCGGAAGAGCAGTGCATGATGTGAAGGGATGAGGCAGCAGTTAACAAGCGTAAATTTGCGTAAATTAACATCAGACACGTTTAACGTTAAACTTTAATTAACATAAAGTTGTACTTTATTTCTAGGAAGCGTTGCAGCTCAGCCTCCCAGAAAGCGGAGTGATGTCCTCGCCCAGCTGCGTCTTTTCGCCCATTAGCGAGTCTGCAGCCAGGCGCACCGACTGGCCACAGCTCTGCAGTTTTAGAACGTAGCGAATTTATAAAAGTAACACCGAGAAAAGGAAGATCGATGACCAAAGCTGGCGAGGTGATGAGCAGACACACGGCGGGTTCCCCAGGACCCAGGGCGGGGCCCAGTGGAGCCGCAGGGCCCATTCTGCGCCGAGCGTCCCCACCACAGCCCGCCACAAAGCCCCGGGGGCCGGAGCCCGCCCCGCACAACGACGGTTCCCGCAGCCGTGCTGCAGGCCCGGGTGGGAGTGGAGTCGGCGGGAGGGGAGCCCTGCGGGTAGCGCCGATAGAGGCGACCCAGGCTGCACCGCTAGCGCTGCCAGCGGCTTCACCGCCAGACCCGCAACCCCATCGCCTGTTTAGCCCCCCCGATCCCCAGCGGAAGCCGCCCCGGTGCCGCCGCACTCACCCCGCCAAAGGCTCACTCGCCCCCCGCCGGTGCCCCTGAGGGCCAGACAAGGCTGCAGCCGAAGCCCCGCGCGCGCCGCCCTCGGTTTGAATACCAGCGACGTCCAAAAAGGCCGCTTCCTATTGGCCAGAACGGCCTGGGGGCGGGGAAGAAGCTGAGTGCCGATTGGCCAGGGGATGCAAACAACGCAGAGCCCCGCCCGCCTATTGGCTGGAGGTGAGGCAGCGGCGCCCATAACAGGGCGCGTTTTCTCCCGCCGTGTGTAGTGTGGTACTGCTCGGGCTTGTGCACAGGCGCTCTGCGGAGTGGGGGCGCCCTCAGCAGCGGCCCTGGCTGGGGAGCGGCGGGGTTAGGCTTCGCCCCCTTCTGGCTGGATTCGGTGCTTGCCAAGACGCAGGAGAGGGCAGATCCCGGGTGCCTGGCTGGAGAAGAGCGCGGGAAGGGCCTCCCTCAGGGCGGGATTTCCCCGGGGCTGCCTAGCCGCAGGCCTCTCTTCCCGGGCGACCGCTGTGGGGCGGGGAGAGGAAGCTCCTGCATGAGCTGGAACCGCCTGTGGTTCCCCGAGGCGCTGGTGAAGCTCCCGGTTGTGTTCTGATCCGCGCAGGGAGGGAAGTGGAGCTGCCCGGGGTCAGCCCTTGATGGTAAATCACAGAATCACAGAATGTCAGGGGCTGGAAGGGACCTAGAAGATCATCTAGTCCAACCCCCTGCCAGAGCAGGGGCACCTAGACCAAGTCACCCAG
>JANHGL010007915.1:6399-26480 GCA_024611195.1 Ceyx melanurus | reverse complement strand
TCCTGCCAGGAGGGTGCAGAGAGGTGGGGGAGGCCTCTGCTCCTCAGGCACTAGGGACAGAAGCAGGGGCTGGGCTGAGGCTGCAGCAGGGGAGGGTTCCAGTGGATACTGGGAAGGAATTCTTTCCTGAGAGAGTGGGGAGGCCCTGGCACAGGCTGCCTAGAGAGGTGGTTGAATCACCAACCCTGGAGGCATTTAAGAAAGGATTGACAAGGTGCTTCAGGACATGCTCTGAAGAGTATCTGTGTATCTATCTATCTATCTATCTATCTATATATATATGAGTTCTATACAGTTTCTACCCCACACCCAAAATACTCAGCTGCATTTGAAGCCCAAGCATGAGTTGACAGGCAGGCAAAAGACCCTCTTCCCAAGTCAGAGGGAATGGGTATTGCACTGGGAGTGGCAGAGGACCAGGGAGGTGGATGAAAGGAAGAGGTGAAGCTGTGTGGACACCATAGGAGGCTCTACAGATCATGTTTTTCTGGAAGCAAAATAAGGCAGTGACTTGCCTACTGATTCAATGAGGAGCATGAAGAAGTGGGTGGATAGATTTATCTTAAAATGCAGAGGAAAAGTCAGTTGTAGATGAGGATATAAATGAGGAGGTTTGAATCTAAATGAGATGACAGGGTAAATGGCAGGGTGTAAGGAGAGGAGGCTGTTTGCCAACGAAGGTAACACGTTTTGTTCTCTTAGTCTGGAGACTGAAGAGGCTGAAAGAGCAGAGATGTAAATGAGAGCTTGGGATTTAGCAGTGAGTACAAACCACAGGCTGGAGTCTTCCTCAGCCTGGTGTAAAACCGCTACTGAACTGGTCTGAGATTAGGAAAGCTGCATTAACCCCAAGCTGACAGAAGTGGTCACTGGGCTCTGTACCAACAGTCTGGGGTTCCTTGGGACAACCTGCTCCAAGTGTGTGGAGCAGCCAAGGGTGTTTCAAATGACAGTGAAAGCAGTTCAGAAAAGGCTGTTTTAGCCAAGGAGGAAAACATTTATCTCAGCATTGTCACACAGTCTCTGGCTCACACTGATGCCTGTGAACATTCCAGGAGTGAGTCAGGAAGGGACTGGCATGGCCAAGTTCATCAGTACAGGGCTCTGGAACATCTGTATGCACAGGCCAGTTAGAACACACACACACAAGCCCTTCCCAGTTGGCTGTACTGGGCTCCAGAGAAGTGTTTGTCTGCATCAGAGACTGGGATAAGGAGTCTATTTTTTGACCATCAAGTATAATTAACCTTGTAGGGTGTTCTAGTAAAAAAAACCCTGTTCTTGGAAATGTTCTTTCTGATGGAGTTCATGTGGAAGGCTTGGTGGTGGAAGGCAGAGGGAAGGAAGACGGTATCACAGGTACAAAACTGTGATCCTTTTGCAAAACTCTGTTGCACAAATGATCTGTAGTCAGGATGTATTATTACCAGAGAAATTGTAGACAGAAGCAAAATATAAGCAGAGTATAGTGTGTGAGGCACTGAGTTGTGTGTTTGTGTTGGAAGTGTGGCTGTGGACAGGATGAGTGGAGGTTAAAGTCATTCTCTCCAGCAACAGAATATGCATTTTACTTTGTTCCTCCAAAGGTTGAGCTGAGGAGCTGGGAACAGAACAGCCCCTTGTGAAATCTCTTCACCTCCTTCTCAATCCTTTCCTCTTCAGTGAGGCCCCTTTGCAGTTGAAGGAGAAAGAAATGCTGTACTTTGGGGACAGAATGTATGACAAAGCCTGGAAATGTACTTTTTGGGTAGGTTTGCAGTCCACTGCAGTGTCTATTAGTGAGACCTTAATGCGTGTGCATGAAATTGTCTTTGTGTTTCCAGGAACACCAAGAGTTACTGTTCCAAAGAAACTATTGACTGCAGATTGCTTTGGTAAATATTTGTCCTGAGGTCAATAAATCTTGATACTCATCTCAGCAGAAGTCAATATTTACTTACTAGTAGTATTGTTTTAAAAGAAGATTATTGATAAGAGTATAAAATAGCTGGGTGCATGTGACAGGCTGCTGATAAACATCTTGAAGATGTTAAATTAGAGTTGTCGTGTGATAGAGAGGTAAATTACTGATACCTAGAAGATATTTTCTAGTCCTTTAAATATCTCAACTACATTTGAAATGCAGCAAAACACTGAAGACAAGTGCTTGCACCCCAGGCAGCTGGGAAAAGGGGGATTTAATTAGACTGTCTGTGTTTACCAAGTAGAAAATTTACATGGAATAGACTCTGAAATTCAACAAAATAAGTATATAGTTTATATATTCAATGGTACTCATTATTGTGAGTGCTTTTTTCAAAGTAATAGCTACAGTAGCAAAGATTCATTAGATCATTAAATGTCTTAAATACATGTTAGTTTCCTCCATAATGTGCCAAAGAATGTATCCACAAATAGTCAAGAATATTGTGCTTACAGCCAAGAGAAAAAACAGCCTAGTGAAGTAAAGACGTCATCTAGGGCAGCATGTTGAGGTTTCTAGTGGACCTAACATTGTTGAAACCTTCTCAGAATCAGGGTAGAATTTCTGGTCAAAGCAAGGAGAAATAAAACAAGCATAAAGAAAATAACCCTCCATTTTTATTTCTTTTCATCAACAGAGATCAATAAAATGCTTGGTTGGATGAATTTAAAATAGCTCTCCCTCTCACTTTCCTTCCACAAAATATAGAAAAGAAGGCAAATTTTATTTTGATGATTCCTATTTCTCCTTAATTCTACAGCACAATAGAAACCAGAAATATTTACAAAGCATCCAGATCCATCCTGGACAAAAGGCTGCATTGGTAATAATCACTTTCCAGGATGCCTTTTATGTTTCTAGAGCACAAATGTCTTTAAGGGAAGTAATTATATTATTTCATTGTATTATATCAATTTGTTGACTTCTCTGCAAGTCACAAGTGAAGAAAAAGAAAGGAAATATTGGATTTTTAATGGTGCTATGTTTCTGAAGGTACAAATGCTCAATAGAAAGGTTCAAAATACTAATTTAAGGAAACTACCTTGTGATACCTTTGATAATGTAGGAAGGAGGAAAAATCAGATTGAAATAATTTGCCTTTGAAAGGACACACAAAAATAGAAAAATTCACAAAAACACAAGAAATAAGAGCAGTTCAAATCCCATACATATAAAGGGAAAATTTACTGTATACTGACTGAAAAGTGCAGTGAATAAAACAATCTGAACCACACTTTGTAAAGAGAATATCAAAGCTGATAAAATTCTATCTAATCTGCTTGGAAGGAGAGAATGTGAGGAAGAAATTTGTTAAATAACAACTGAAATTAATTTGGTTAGACATTCTAAAGCTATTTAAATCTGCCTATTGGACTGCTCACAAACGTGTATATTTTATGTAACAGAACAATCTACGGGAGGTTTTTAAAAGTGGAAGTTTTGAGCTTTGTCAACCTCAAGCAAGTTGCAGTTGCATTAGAGAAGTCAGCAGCTTAGGCTGTTGTAAATTTGGGAAAAGCCCAGGATTTTCCTATACCATAAGAGTCTATAAAGTGTCAGACCAAATTACATCAGTCTTTGCTAAGTTCTGACAAAGCTCTCACCTTGAAGCATGCCCTGAGTTACAGTCAGATGACTCACAGGAGAATCATGCCACAGATGAGAATGACTTTTTTATTACCTCTGTCTCAAAAATAACTCTAAAAACAGAAGTGCATTGTGTGCTGGAGAGAACGAGTTGGCCTTGTGACTACACTGAGGCAACCTGGGCCTTAAGACATCTCCAAGGTAGACATCTATATTTGAAGCTTCTTTCCCAGCTAAGTAAGTGAAAGTTGCTCTGTCCTATTTTCAGCTAAGCAGCTACTTGGGCACCTCAGAAGTGTGCAGAGTTTTCATTGCCTCTTTTTATTGCCTTTAAACAAGACCTAGACAGCAGCTCAGAGGGACCAATTCACCACATTGAAGTCTAAGTTCTGAGGAGGTGAATTCCCCTTCCAGATGCTTTAAACTGCAAACAGACTTATTTCTTGGATAGTCTGTAACACATATTGACCTGTAACCTTAGAGCCAGATGAGAAAAGAGGTCAGACTTCATTTTACTCTCTTGATGCACTCAGGGCCTTTGACTTAGTTGAGAGGCTGACTTCAAATATTTCTTTGTGACCCCTGGTGTAACAGTAGCTAAATATTTTATACTTAGTCCAAGATCTAATTTTCTAGCAAAGGGCTGCTTTGAGGTGAAAGAGAGTAAAGGTGATCTTTAAAAACTTATGGTTGCCTAGTTAATAGAGCAGCTAGTGGAGAAAAAATAAAAGGGATCTTGTGTATTTGCTAAATGATCTGGAACTGAAGTGTAACACCAATGGACCTTACTCTTAAGTGACATTTTACTCCATTTTATGTACGTTGTATATTCAGTATAATCTCCTTTCTGGGACAATTTTAGTTTCAGATAAGTAGTGAGCTAAAAAGTCAATATTCCTTAGAAATGTTATTGCTTACACTGATGAAGGAGAAAGTCAGTGTTCAAAAGTTCCATTTCATACTACATAAGCCATTACAAAAATGATTTTTAAAGTATATTTGTACATCATTTAAGGGTATTTACTGAGTATTCCTACTTTTCCGAGGTGATTACAGGAGGGAAACCTACTATTAAGGATAAAAAATATATATGTTGGCTAGGCACATACTGTATTCTGTGTATGAATTACCTGCCTCATGTATTACATTTTTCCATGTGGTTTTGACACCTTTTGAGATTTCTACTTGAAAAGTAGAAAAGAAAATGGTAAGAAGGAGACTGCAAACTGAATTTAGGATTAGTATCATCTATTTTAAAGAGCCATGTAGTGCCCTCAGTTAGAATAAATCAAGACACCTAATGGTGTGTGAGGTTTCCAGTTCTGCTCTGCTCTTACAGGTTTCCTATGGATTATTTTGGTCAAAACCCAAAAAGTAGAGTTTAGTTGTAATTGGGCTTGAAATTTTGCCCTCGAAAACGAAGAGGATCAGCCTCACAAAGCTGATTCACGCACTTGCTATGGCTGGAAAAGACCTTTAAGATCAAGTCCAACCATTATCTACCAGGGCCACTACTGCACCACATCCCAAAGCACCATGTCTAGGTGCTTTTAAATAATCAATTGTGAAGTGTGAGACCAACACCTGCTTCTCTACAACCTCCTCTCATGTAGTTGTAGAGAGCAATAAGGTCTCCCCTCAACGTCCAGGGGCTCAGTTCCCCTCAGCAGGGACTCGCCTGCCCCAGCCCCAGCCCCTGCCCCTTCAATCAGCTGCGGCAGCCTCAGCTGTGGGGCTGCTTCCCGCCCTCGGCTCGCGCCTGCTCCTCCCCGCCCCGCCGCCTCAGGCCCTGTTCCCGCCGCGGCTCCTGAGCCAGCGCTGGCCCGGGAAGGGGCTCCCCGGGGGTCGCCCCCGAACGGCCTGTGTCGTGAGGGGGGTTTCGCTCGGCGAGTGGCCGCTGTGGCGGTTCCGCCTCCCTCGGATCTGCCGTCGGGGGAGCTGCTCCGCCCGGGCCGCCTCAGCAGCCGCCCGTGGGCCCCCGGCCTCGAAAAACCCTCAGAAGAGCGCCCGTCCGGCCCTTTTCACTGCCGTTCTCCGCCCCAGGGCAGATGTGCCTGCTCTGGAGCTGGTCTCAGTGAGTCTCGCTGAGTCGTTTGTGGAGTTTTCCAGCGTGCACCGGTGTGAGCTGTGGAGCGACACAAACCAGCGCCTGTGCTGGCGTCCGCTGGTGCCGTAGCAGCGCTTCGCTCGCCTTTGTGGTCACTCCCAGCTCAGCTCTTCAGGCAGAGCGGTGGTTTCCTTACAGCCATTGCAGCTGAGAAACAGAGAATGTTGGGATTGGAAGAGGCTTTTAAGACCATTGAGTGCGTTAGCCCAGCAGTGCCAAAGCATCAGCAGCGTCCCTCAGCCGAGGGAGCTCTCTGCTGGGAACCTCAGCTCGGCCACTGTTGTTGAACCACAGAATGTCAGGGACTGGAATGGACCTAGAAGATCATCCAGTGCAGCCTCCCTGCCTGAGCAGGGGCACCTAGACCAAGTCACCCAGGAACAGATCCAGGGGGGGCTGGAATGTCTCCAGATCAGGAAACTCCACAACCTCCCTGGGCAGCCCCTGCCGGGTTCTGGCACCCTCACTGGGAAAAAGTTTCTCCTTGTGTTTCCCCTGAACCTCTGTTGAGCCATGGAGTGCAGTGGGAGCACTTGTGGAGTTTTTCTGCATTCAGGCCCAGCCATGGACAAGAAAGGCAAGGAACTTCTCAAACTTTTCCCTCAGCTTGCAGCTCATCGTTCTGATTAACACACTACAACATTTAGGCCTGGACTTTGCTTAGTAGAACTTGCTGCATCCCTCTGTTGGCCATCTCTGCCTGAAGCTGCTGGGAAGGAATCACCAACCCTCTGCAGAGACTGGAGTTTGCCAAGGGCTAAGCTACATCAGTCCCCTGTCACCCCGGCAGGAGCACAGAGTGCTGGGCTTGTCCCCAGCTCAGCCTGCTTGAGCTCACCAACATGTGCTCATCCTCTGGCCTGGAGCAGGTGGAATGAATCTCCATGGAATGCAGAAACAAAGCTGCAAACAGCAGATTTAGGTGAGATTAATCATAATTTTTTTAATGAATACTTGAGAGTGGCCTAATCTGTACAGTAGACGTGGGGCTGTCACTGAATATATTCTGCTCTTGCTTAATACTCTTGATTAATACATCATATCATTTAATGGCTGCCATTATTTTTATTAAAAGGTTGTTGAGAAGCTCAAACTGGGCACCTGAACCTCTCTTAGTTTTGACATTTGAATTTGCCAACCTAAACTTCTCTACTTATACCTGGGGCTAATTAGCATTATTAATCATAAGGGAATACACAAGAATAAAGGATTAATCAGAAGGTATTATCTTTAATTAAAATAACAATAATTTTCCCATAGCTTTGCTTGCATTAATGATGCTGGTGGGCAAGATTATTGGAGCATAATCACAACATAGCAATTTGCTAAACATAAATAGATGAGTTGCTTTCAGTGAACTCTAGTAAAATAATTAGCATCTGTTGAAGGGAAAAAGGACACGAATCAATATGGAAGAAAAATCTTCACACCATCCAGAAGGGATTGAAAAATTAAAGGGAAAAAAAAGTCTTTAGAAAAATGCACTTTCAAGTGTTTTTGAGAAATTAATCAGAAAGTAAATAGCCATTGAACGTTCAGAAATTCAATGTGGTGAAAGTGAAAACCTTTAGAATAATTAAGGTGGATAAAATCTCTTTGCACTGCAAACATAGAAACTAACCCTTAATCACAGCAGGAGGCAAGTCTGGGAAGTCAGAGACATCACTAATGGTGTCACAAATAAATCATTCCTGGGCTGTGATCTTCCTGTCACTCCACACATCAAGTGTGGTGTCTTTTGACTGGGAAATTAGTTTGCAAGGGAACTGCACAGTTCTGCTGGATGTTTTTAGAATGATTTTACTCATGCAAAGCAAGGAACATCTAGAAGCCTGAATGTAAAATAAAACTCAGTGGCATAAATTAAAATGTATAGGTATTTACTTTGTAAGTATTTATCTAAACCACCACAATTATTTAATTAAGTTTGGGGCTGCTTAAGTCAGAATGGTCCTGAAAAACTCAGCTGAAAACTGTGGGAGTGTTGTTTTTTGGTTTTTTTTTTAAGAGACTATATTGGTCAAAAATAGTTTGAGAGCAAATGAAATGTGTAGAGCTGAGGGAGTGTGTTCCAGAGAAAGTCTATTCAGGCGAGAAGCATCAAAGCATTGAAGCAAGACCTTGAATGGGTTATTAAACAGTAAATAGTCTGGGAATGAAGGTAGAAAAATAGATATGAAAAGGAAGGCAGTGGATGTGATGAGCTTCCTTCAGAAGCTGGGTTTTTTTTTCCCCTGGCCTGTGATTTAGATGTGAATTTATTCTGTACAGCACAGATTATTTATATCTTTTCTCACCACCTTTTTATCTCGTGATTTTAGCTTTGGAGTGACTTTAATGGGAGCAAGGAACAAAACTTAGCATAAAATAGAGATGTGATCCTGAGAGGGAGGCCAGGATTTGGCCTCTGTAAGGATGAAGCCCTGAAATATTAGAGGTCATAACAGTTGCTGATTGTCTGCCAGAATTTCTCCTAAAATATTGCCTAAAAATACTCTAAGTTGAAATGGAAAGTGTCATTTCCCCCCAAGTAGCTATTCCTCTTTAGCCATTAATTGGAGAAGGAATCCTGTGAACCATTTGTTATTCTGCTCAATTTCTGCAGGTTATGTCACAGATGTTATTTTTTTCCCAGTTCACTGATTTCTCTACTGATACAATGTTTAGGGGCAATTATTTCAGCTGCTAAAGATCATTTAAAGCATAGGCTTGCTCTAAGGAAATGCACAAAAAGCACGGCTTGCTTAGAGGTACATAATTTATATAAAGCATTTATTTCATCTCTAGGTTCCCAACAGAGATCTTGCCAAGCTCTGTAATAACTTAAAGCTTTAGGCTGGGCATTTGTCAGCCTGTCCATCCCTGTTCAGAGCAGACAGCCTGCAAGCAGGGACTCCTGTCCACAGCATCCCCTTCTATCCCTTCTCCCTCTGCTACCCTGCAGGATTTGTCTTGGTAGCCCATTTGCATCAGGACTTTGCAGCCTTTTGGACATCTGGCTTCAGAGTAATTTGTCTACAGCTGATCCACTGGCTCTCCTTGTTATTTAGCCACTCCTTTACTCTCTGTCCCATTCACCCACTTATTAATGGTTTGATATTTCTTTCTGGTCAGTGATATAAAGAAGAGTAGCTCTAAGAATTAGTGGCTTTAGGATCTCACTTTGAAACACACGTTCAAGAGCAATTCCCTAATGAATGATCAATTACCAAGGCTTTAATCCTTTTAATATATGTCATGTTGATTTTTCTATCGTTCATGTTACTCAAAGCATCATGTAGTAAGCACCATATAAAGGAGTATTTTGAAGTCTATTATACCACTGTGGTTACTGTTAGCAACTTGAAACTCCATACAAAAATCAAATTAGTTTGACACATCAGCTTGGTGTATGCTCGTGTTGATTGGCATAATTCTATTAGCCATCTTTATTTCCTTATTAATCAAATCCCTCTCAGCTCTTTCATTATTTTTTCTGGAATCACTGTCAGGCTGACAAGCCTTTAATTACCCAAACTGCCTGTGTACAACCTACTGACTCATAGAATCACAGAGTGGTGGGGTTGGGAGGGAGCTCTGGAGATGGAGTCCAACCCCCTGGCAGAGCAGAGGCACCCAGGGCAGCCCCCACAGGAACAGATCCAGCTGGGGCTGGAAATTCTCCAGAGCAGGAAACTCCACAGCCTCTCTGGGCAGCCCCTGCCAGGCTCTGGCACCCTCACTGGGAAGTTTTTCCTCATGTTGAGGTGGAACTCCCTGCTGCCATCACCTCTTCTGCTACAAACCCTGACACCAGTCCCTTTTTCCACATGCTTCACTCTTCCACTTAAGTTCTTCCAGCATCTCTTGCTGGTCTCCTGCCTCTGCCTGATTTTCTACTCGAATGAATGCATCTGTCTGGAGCTTGGAGGAGGTGATGTTTGAGTATCAACCAGGACCTGTCTCTAGTTGTCTGGAGGTTCATGTGCTCACATATGAAGAAGGGTGTTAATGGCAGAGAATTCTCTTTTACAGTCCTTGGTTGTGTGTGGAGCAGATAATTTGAACTTCAATTTGGAGAACATACTTTAGTTGCTTACGGGTAACAAAAAGTTTACATTGGGGAAGTAAGTAATTAATATTTAGCAAGCAGGGCACATTACAGGCAGGCATAAAGCATGGGACTTGGATGGAGGACAGTTTTCTGATTGCAGAGATTTTAACACTACCTCATTCATTTGGAAGTAGGGGAGACTTGCTAAGTGGAGAAATGTGACATGAGAGTAGCAGTTACAAATTACTACAATGTGTGAGCATTTATCCACTCATCTCTGGGCCTGCTAATCAGTATTTTTTTCCTCAGTCATCAAAAAGAAAAACAAAATAGCAAATGGCTTATTTTTTCTGCCAGAGACTTGGTTATATATTCAATTTTGCAAATATCAAAGACTTGCTCCATATTAGAAGCTCTGATAGAAGTAAAAAAATGCAGCTGTAGTTCCACTTATTACTAATTACTCAAGACATATTTCCCAACCCAGTATCCTCATGGAGCCATCCTGCTTTCTTCCCTCCCTACTCCTGGCTGCAGTATCATCATGAACTGGACACTGTTAGCAGGGCTCTTTCACAGGGGCACCCACCAGGATTGCATGGGGCTCCACAGCTCAGCACCCCACAGGCTGGCTGTGTGCTCTGGTGGGGGCACTGGGCTGTGGGCAGGTCCCTGAGCAGGTCTCTGGGTGGCACTGAGCTGTGGGCAGATCCCTGGGTGGCAGTTTGATCTGAGCATATGCCAGTTGACATCTCTGCAGCAGGACTGTGTGACCCACTGGTGGTCTGGGTGTGCCAAGCAATGTGAAAACACAGAGGGAAGGAGAAAGGTGTTCTGAGACTGCTGCCCCTTTCCAGTAGCAACTGCTGCAGTTCTGCAGGGTTTTCATGGCACTTGTGCAGCTTTAGGATGTCTGAGCTGGAGGAAGGTGCTGCTGAGGTGGCTGCTCTGATGTTCCATGTTTGCCTGTTATTTTCCTTAGTTAATCAGCTTTTTTCTCATGCACCAGTTTGCCAAGCCATGCTGTACTTCAAGGTACCCTCTGGTACTGCCACCCTCCTCTGGGCCTGAACTGAGGTCTCCCAGCAAGAAAAAACCATTGCTCATCCAGAGCATGGGACCAGACCAGTGTTAATTATAATCACTCCTCATCAATACTATACATACCTTGGTGCTCTGGCACTTACAGGTGTGAAAATAGACACAGAGCTTAAAAATAAAAGAACCCAACAAAGCTAAAGAAGGAGTGGCATTTTTTACTGTCAGGTTCCTAACCCCCTGGGTTTATAGTATCCTCACGAAAAGAATAAAAGCTGTTGGTTTGAAACTAGAGTGATCTTGACCTTAGAGCTGATGTAAGCAGCCTGCTGTGCTTCCCTCCACTGGCACCTCACCCCTGTGCTGCTCTCTGGGCTAACAGCTGCTCAAAGTTGGAGGGGGAAAAATCCTCTCAGAATCATGTATTGAGAGTCTTAGCTTTGCATCAGAACATGCTGTGGGATGCTTGTCACTTCTGGCCTATCACTGCTGTGCACTTGCAGCAACTATGACTGAACCATGATGTTGAAGAATCCTGCTTGCTTAGGAAGAGCTTGTATCATGAGGAGGCTTATTGCCAGGCCCAGATCATTGTGATTTCCCTGTACTGAACGCAGACATATGTATATTTTTAGATGCTTTATTTTTAAATGTTCATTTCTATATAAACCTGAGTTTTAATTTCTAATTATTTCTTGTTTTCTCATATCATGCCTGTTATTTTGGTCTCACAGAAAATGCCCAGGGACAGACGTTTGCACAGATGGTCTGGTTTAATGGGCTTTCTACCAACCTGGTGCTAGATACTGTTGCCCATAATAGTGAAATTAATAGTTAAATTAAAATACTCATCAATGTCTATCAATATGTTAAAGGTGAGTGTAGGGAGGATGGAGCCAGACTCTGCTCAGTGTCATCCAGTGACAGGACAAGAGACAATGGGAGTCAGTTGGAGCACAGGAGGTTGAGGGGAAACACAAGGAAAAGCTTGTTCCCAGTGAGGGTGGCAGAGCCTGGCAGGGGCTGCCCAGGGGGGTTGTGGAGTCTCCTCTGGAGACATTCCAGACCCCTCTGGATCTGTTCCTGGGTGACTTGATCTAGGTGCCCCTGCTCTGGCAGGGGGTTGGACTAGATGATCTTCTAGCTCCCTTCCAACCCCTGACATTCTGTGATTGTGTAAATTCCAGTTCTGAAATGTAGAGGTAGGAGGATTTCACCATGGCTGGTTGCATATAGTGACATTGGAATCCTGTAAAGTTTATTATTGTGCTCACTGCTTTTTAAATTCTGTTAATTGTGTTTATCATTTGGGGGCTCAGGCTGCCTTTCTTTGTGTGTGGCACAACATGTGGTGTTGTTTGTATTCATAGAGTGAAAGGTGCTGAGAATGGGGCAGGGTCTGTGGGGCTCAATCTCAACACAGCATTTTCCTTTGTATTTCAAGTGAAGTCAGTACTTGTGCACAACACTGTTAAATCCCAGTCCAACAGCTTTTCGTTGGGATTTCTAGCACCATTCCCTGTTTCTCCTCTGGCTCCCAAGCTGGTACAGCTGGAGGAGTCAGTCCAGCACCTCCAGAGTTGCCCAGGGCTAGAGTGGAATGCTGCTGCTCTCTTCATATCCTGATTCCCTGTTGGGTGTCAAGCAAGTACTTCCACTCCATAAATATTCAAAAGCAGAGGGAAACTCCTTATCTTTGAAATTATTTGTCAAGCTATCAAAATTTAGAGAGCACATGAAGGACTTTTTAACTGAAACTGTCTTCTGCATGATTCACCCATCTGATTTCTCATCAGATCAGTCTCACCAGATCTTTCTGCTGACTCAGGCTGTGGTGATCATTTAATCCTAGGAAATCTTTACCAAAAACACAGGTTCAGTTTGTTGAAATGTACAGAGTATATTATGTTTGATGTAGGGATTGATCGTTGTTCTAATGAAAGGAAATAAAATACTGAGTGATTTGTATTAATTGCCTGTGAAAATGGTTTATTTGACTTGATCACTCACAGCAGCCAAATTCAGCCTGTTTTATTAAGTACTTCTGGCAAATAACTCTAGAGGTTACCTGTGGAAGTGATGGGATGTGAAGGACTGAGCCCTAGATACCAGGAATTGTATCCCTGGGTATTCCTATATAATTTTCAATAGTCTCCACCAGGCCTTCTCTTTTGCTTTTTTGTGCTCCAGAGCACACGTGTGCTGCATTTGATATGTTAGGGTGGTGGAGATCAGGATTCCCCCAGCAGCTCCCAGGGCTGTGGTTTCTTGGGTTCATTCCTGAAGTGCCTGTTCCCACAGAGCAGTGACTCTGGTGTCCTCACACTCTGCTGTGGGAATGTGTAGCATTCTCCAAGTAATTCTTCAAGACCCCACACTTGATGTCCCTTGAAGTTAACACAATATGAGGTCCATGATCAAGAAATGATTAATTTTTGCTGTCTTAACAAATTATTTGGATACCAGTAAATTACTTCCTTGTGGGACAGACCTAGAAAAGCTGGTTGTATTAGGAGAGGGTGTAGAGTTGAGTCCCCAGATGGGCATCTTTCTGTTGATGTTGTCTAGGAAAAGGCCACCAGCAGGGTGCTGGTAGGTCTATCAGGACCATGAACTCCTCAAATGAAGAAGAGTGGTCTGTTTGGGAAAATATATTTGATTTCTAAGGCTTTTTTTTTTTTTTTCAGAAAATATTAGTGAGAAAATTAATACTATCCTATTTCCATAGTGCAGTGAAGTGCCTCACCAGTCTTTCATTTATGTGAGTTAATTATTTGAGGAAGACAAGCTGAGGATTAGTGTGACTAAGAAGGAACAGACTTTTTTTCCTGCCCAGAATCCATGCAGAGCAGACAACCCCTGTGCAGCCCTGGGTGCTGCCCA
The DNA here is from genome assembly GCA_024611195.1 of Ceyx melanurus. Taxonomy (NCBI): domain Eukaryota; kingdom Metazoa; phylum Chordata; class Aves; order Coraciiformes; family Alcedinidae; genus Ceyx; species Ceyx melanurus. The sequence goes on along the minus strand of JANHGL010007915.1, from coordinate 12,869 downwards.
GCTCCCAGGCACTGAGGCTGCAGCAAAGGCAGGTGCTGTTCCCTCTGCTGTGGGTCAGGGCACAGGTGGGAGCTGCTACCTGGTGGCTGCAGGAGCAGAAGATGTGCTGGGTGCTCCCAGTGAGTTCTCAAGAGAAGCTGGCAGAGTTCACCAGCTGCTCCAGCTGCTGCCATCCCTGTGCCTAGGGCACTCCATGGGCACACTTCAGTCTGACAGCAGCCCCAGTGCTGCTGGTGCACATGGCTCAGAGGGACCCCAGCCAGGGTGACACAGGGGCTCTCTGCTGGAGGAATTCATCCTCATCCACAGCCTGGTTTGATCTGCTCTTGGGAGGAGGTGCTCAGCCTGACTCCAGGGGACAGTAAAGACAATTACAGCCAAGAGTCTCATTTTTTCCCCCCATGTGGTAGCTGGCAGGTGTGTGTGCCCGCCATTGGCTCTGATCACATCCTTTTTTGCCTTGTTTCTCTTTTGTTGCTTTTCCCCTTTTTCATTTTTCTCCTTGGAATATGTCCTGGAATGCTCAGGGGGTGAATATATTGGCTTGGTTCATCAGCTTCATTCAGTGTTTATTTCATCAGCGATCCGCTTGGTTTGAAAGGGTTTCTTTTTCCTGCTCAGGCTCTGTCTAGAGAGCTTTCTTTAGTTTCATTGATGAGTTTCTGTCCAATCTGAGTTTGACACCTGCTTTTGATGTAGCATGGGGAGTGTCAGCATTTGTATTCTTAAATATTTGGAGCTGTTTGGCCAGGGGAAAAAAATCCTGTTAGTTCTTCTCAGCTGGTGAAGTTCAGGTGACCAGGCTGCACAAGGGTGAGGAACAGGATTGCACTGGGAGCTTGCACAGTGTATCAAAAGGAACAGGAGTCCATCAGAAAAATCAGTCATGCATTCCAGAAAATACCTTGTAAAATGCAGGGATGCCCTTGCCCAGATTGTGTCCTGTGTCATCAGAGTGAGTTACAGATATCTCCCAGCAGAGCATTCCTCTTTGCTGTGCTTTTGTTGACTTTTGAGCTTTTATGATGGAGATTTTTCCCCCTTCTGGAAGTCTCCAGCTTTATCTAAGGGTTGGCTCAGAAAAATCACTAACTTGCTGTTTCAGCTGCAGCATCACCCAGTGGGGATGATGTCTGGCAAAGCAGATGGAGTTGCTTTGGTGAGAGCAGTTGGGCAGTGGGTCCCTCCCCCTCTCTGGAGCTGCCCCCTCTGCCTCAGAGCCCTGTCACCCCCACAACTCCTGACTCAGCTGGGTGGACACGACCACATCCACTCCCTGCAGCATCTGTGCATTTGCTTTGGTGTGTCACAGCAACAACTAAATATCTTTAGTTCTGTGGTGTTAAGAAGAGCTGAGTCTCATTTGGAAAGCAGTTGTTTTCCTGTTGTGCAGGGAAGGCAGGTTTTCTGTAGCAAAACTTTCCATCAGGAAAGCACCTTTGTGCTCTGGTGGTGGTTACCAACCTTCAGCTCCTCGGCAATCAGAGGGCATGGAGCAAAAACGTTGCATTTGTTAAGAAACTCTTCATTTTGTGGTTGCCATCACAAGTCAGAGGCTGCTGGTGTTGCCGGGGGGTTGTGTGTCAGAGGAGGAAGGGATGGAGAGCTACAGCTTTGTCACCAGAGTCCTCTGGTGGCACTGCCAGCAGCTTCACCATGGGCCACCCCACAGCAGTGCACCTCAGAATGGTGATGAGAGTGGCCCATGGGACTGACTCCTTCCTCTGCTACCCCTGCTGGGACCAGTCATAGCTACACATATGGCAGAGTAACAATGGCCTCAAATCTGCTTTATTGACCTAGCTTTACAGGTGTAGGTGTTGTGATGCCTGAAATCACCCCATAGGCAAATAGGAGGGTTTTTTCACCTCTGGTTCACCTTCCTCCTTCTTAGCATTTCAGTCTTGCTGCCAATGGATCTAATTGAATAGAAACCTGTGATGGAAATTAAGGATTCAAAACACATGCTGGTTACAACAAAATAACCATTATCCTTGTGGGAATTGTGTGTGCATATTGAGTGAGGGATTCGCTGCTTTGCTTTTAATTCCATGTCATTTAGAATTACCCAGTGAATAGGAGTGTGTGTAGCTGGGCTTGTTTTCATCCCCCTAATGAACAAAAGATCAAATCCTAATTAAGGAGAAATAATTATCAGTCCATCCTCTCACAGTTCTCCTTTCTTTGTTCCCCTGATGGGGTTCTGAATACGTAGAGATGGAGTCAAGATTAGAGGTGCTTTATGGCCAAATTCTGATTATTTAATCTTGCAGCAGGTCTGTCTCATTCACTGGTGAGCTCATAAAACAGTAAATATGATGGCTTCATAATTAGCCTGCTTTGTAAACAAACAACACTGTTTAGCTGACAGTGTGGAATACTTTTCATCAGCGTTCATCAAATCAACACTTATTTGGACACATCTTTTGAAAAATATGGATTAGTACCTAATGGACTGAGATTTCTTGTCAGACCACAGCATGGAGCTCACTCACTGGCTTGTGCCTTCAAACCACTGCCAGCCTTGAAGGGAAATTGGGGTGCCCTCGTTCAGAGGGTGGGACAGCAGTGGCAGCAGCTGCCTGGAGCACCATGTGCTTGCAGTGACAGTGACTGCAGCCACTGCTCTGTCACAGGTTTAGGAAGATTGTGCCACCACAGGAGCTACAACACGTGAAATGTCTCTTGTCTTACAGTCACCACACTGGAAGTGTACAAACTGTTCTGGAAAAGAGCTGTAAAAGATTGGATCCTCAATGACAATCATTATGTCAGTTCTAACGAGTGTTTGTGAGTGAGGTGGGAAGGATTTGGAAGATGTGTGCAACAGGGGTGCCTTTAAAGCAGCAGCAGCAGGGGGCAGATGGTGCCAAGGAAGTCAGGATGACCATGACTTTTCCCAACCTGGAGTATGGCAGTGGCATTTCTTTGACAAGAGCAAAGTCATGTATTGTTTTAATGCAAGGGCTGGGTCATTCTCCCTTGAGCAGGACAGGCTGAGGGAGCTGGGGTTGTTCAGCCTGGAGAAGAGAAGGCTCCAGGGAGACCTTAGAGCACCTGCCAGTGCCTGCAGGGAGCTGCTCCAGAGCCTGGAGAGGGGCTGTTTGCAAAGGCTGCAGTGACAGGCCAAGGGGCAATGGTTGGAATGAGCAAGGAGTGGATGGAGATGAGAACTAAGGCAGAAGTTCTTTCCCAGCAGAGGGGTGGGCACTGGAGCAGGGTGCCCAGGGAGGTGGTGGAGGCCCCATCCCTGGAGACATTGCAGGTGGGGCTGAGGAGGCTCTGAGCACCCTGCTCTAGCTGAGATGACCCTGCTCTCAGCAGGGCTTGGGCTGGGGGAGCTCTGCAGCTCCCTTCAACCCAGACATTGCTAAAATTCTCTGAGTGTGGCTGGAGCTGCACAGCTCAGCAGCTGCAGATGTGCTGTGTGATGGCAGTTTTCACACTCCTGCTGGAATTGTGCCACAGTGTGTGTCTGATTGGAGTCAGCCACTGTATCTTTCTGTTCCCCACTTCTGAAGTATCAAAGCTTCCACCTTGGAATGGAGGAAAATGGTATGTTCTCTGAAAAGAAACTGAAGACAAAAGCAGAAGATGATGGTACTTTGAAACTTCTGAATATCTAAATAGCTGAAAATATACTTGTCATCTCAAGACTTCTATGTGGTACTCTGAATCTTCTTGTGACACTGATTTCTCTGTTCAGTGAATGAGGACTGATTCACAGCTGTGTTCTTCCTCCTGCAGCTGCTGCATTTCTGGCTTTTTTTATCTGTTCTGCCCACGTTCAGGATTTTGCTGCCCCTGAAGCAGAAACAACCTGTCTGACAGAGAAAGGAGGAAAACTAAGGCCTGTGATTGCTTTTCAGAAACCAAAAAAACCCAAACCATAGGCTAAGACTTAAATATGCTAGAGAAACACCCTCAAATTCAAAAGTATCCTCCAAACAAGCTTGTCAGCTTGCCTGAGTGCTGAGATTCCACTTGCTTAAATTCTGGCTTGTGGACTGAGACTTCATAAAACAGCTGATGTTGCAAAGAAATGTGGGAACCAAACTGCTGCATCACTTTGTGTCCTGAAAGGAAACCAGAACCCTCATTAGTGGAGAGAGATCTCATGGGAGTGGAGCAGAGCTGGCAGAGTGGGTCATGGGATGCTTCATTTCTCTGAGGGTTGTGGAGGAAATACCTGGTTTTCATATTGGAAGGTCTGTCAGGAGCTGAACTGAAAATGTACTTAGCTAAAATCTAGAAAATCTGGGAGAGGAAGACAAAGAAATCTACAGAAAGGTGCCCTCAGTAAGTGAAAAGAGTTCCATAAAAATAAAGAAGCAGCAAAGGGTATGGACAAGAAGCTGGAAGAGTGAATAACAGTTCTCCCTGAATTTCAAAGCAGAAGAATAGCATTGAAACTTTCAAGTCACTCACAACTCATTTAGCATTGTCATTTCAATCAGGTTATTTAATTTTTTTGAGATGTCTCAATAGTTTTGAGATGTCTTTCATACTTAAAAGCATCTTTTGTTATGCAGAATTTTTCTTAGGGTTGCACAAATCTTGCAAAAAGGAACAGTGACATTGTCTTCACAGATACTAAAAAGCTTCATATTCAAAAGTTGATCTACTGAAGGGTGACCAAAATAAGGATTTATCTTTTTTTGTTGTTCTTTTTTTTTTAATCTATTGACCAAAACTTCAAACTCAAGGCAAATATATTGTCAAGAAAAACTCAATTAAAAAGAATATTTTACAACATATATCCATTGTTGGTAACTAGTAAAACAGCAGAGTACACAATAAATCCTATGTTTTTGTTTGGGGAACTTTTTGTTTGCTTTTGAAGACCAGATTACCTTGAAAATCAAGTTGTAGGCAGCTTGGTGTCAGAAAGCACTGAGCTTCCTTGCTCTAACTCTACCTCTTTGTTCTGAAACTCTGGGATTAAGGACGAAAATCAGAGGCTGTTTTAATGCTGGGAATAAGGGATAAAATCTCCTTGGTAGTGCCTAGTACCAGAGCTCTGTCACCCCATAGAGGTTTGTTTGTTTTTTTTCTCCACATGCCAGTGAAGTGGCAATTGATGCAGAGAAATCTCCTGTAATTAATCTGCAGATGTATGAGCTTGATGAGGGGAGCTGAAGCTTTTTTACTATGCCAGGACTTTGTGTTAAGCTGTAATTTGGATGATCTTTGTGGAACAGAAAGTCACAATCATAATGCTTCTCATTGATAATGTAAAATACTGTTATTTTTTCCTTTCTCTGCCTATCTGTCACTCTTTTTTTTTTTTTTTCTTTCTTCCCTGTGCAGACTGACAGGAACGTGACAGTGATCCTGCTGAGTGAGGTGGTGTGGGAACTGTTCCGACCAAACATTGGATGCTTTGAGCCCTTCACCCTGTATTTTCCTGATTACAGCATAGGTAAACTCACTCTGAGCTGCTTCTTGGGGGACAACAATTGTCAGACAACACCCACATCTTTTTCCCTAGTTTATCTGTATGCCTTCTATAGAATCTGGGATATCCAGTAGCTCTTGGAAATATGGCTGCTCTGTTCACACAACCCCTAAAAGGCTTTTTCCATTTGCCAGATTAGCTCCAAGTAACTTTATGGTTCCATTATATTTGCTGTTTTTTTTCATCAGTGTAGCTTTTGTTGGATTTTATTTTTTTTTAAGTGATGGTTCAACAGTTTGTTTCTCCATTTAACTTGTAAAATGTGGTTAGTTTATTAACTAGCTTGAAATAAGCAATACTTCATTTTGTTTCAACAGGACACCTGCAGAAGATCTTGTCTCAGAATCATCCCCCAGAATATTCTACAGATTTCTATGCTGCATATATCAATATTCTGCTGGGTGTCTTCTACATGGTCTGTAGGGACCTGAAGGAACTTCAGCATCTGGTGAGATGAGCTCCTGTAGAAATGTTTTCTTTTAGGTGTTGTTTGCCAAATGAGTTCATGACAACATTTTAATTGCATTTATGTTAATTACTATATTATTATTATTATTATTAAAAAAAAAGAGCAACCTTTGAGTACAGTAAACAGACTTTGCTGAATGCAAAACCAAGTAAGCTGTGATAGATTCTTTCTGTTTTCAATCTGCAGAGTGTTGTGGTGTTATACAATATAATGTTTGGAAGCAAGGGGCATAATCATTGGCTGAAAAATAATGCCTTGGTTTTGCAAAGTAAAGATATGGATCACTCTGCTTGTTAGATTCTGTAGCTGGATCAAACACACAGTGCCCTTTGACCTGTTGTACTCTTGTTTTCTGTAGGCAGCACTCAATTTCTCCAAATACTGTGAGCCAGTGGTCAGGGGAGAAGGTAAGCTGCTGTCTGTGCCCTCCTGTGGAGTCTGTGGAGCTTGGATGAAGGGAGGGGAGCATCTCCCTGCTGAGGAGAGGCTGAGAGAGCTGGGGCTCTTTAGCCTGGAGGAGACTGAGGGGGGAGCTCATCCATG
>JANHGL010007913.1:26314-37683 GCA_024611195.1 Ceyx melanurus | reverse complement strand
TATTTTCTGCTAGCTATATGTCTTTTCTTTTCTTTTCTTTTCTTTTCTTTTCTTTTCTTTTCTTTTCTTTTCTTTTCATTTTCTTTTCTTTTTTCTTTTCCTTTTCTCCTCACCTTTTTTCCCCACTATATAGTTTTAAGGGAATCACATGCTTGCCTCCTTGTCAACTCACCCAGCACTGCCTCTTTTCATGGCAAGGTATTAGCAAGTCTGTAAGTATGTCCTTTACACCAGTTCAGCAGACAGCACATACTTGGGTGTCACCTACACAAAAACAAGATTTTTAAATCTGCTGACCTAATGATAAAAACCCACCCCCATGTCTAGTGGTTGAGTTCTCACAGTGGTGCTTTCAGCTCAGCCCTTGCACTACATGTTCATCCAGACTATTTCAGTTGCTGCTGTTTAGTGTTGCTTGGCAACTGCAGACTCTTTAATGACCCCTGTAGCTTCATCGAAGTGAATCATACTCATTCTGTGTACGGGTATGGAGCAGAGTATTGTTAGTGCTGCTGTAAAGTCTCCTTGCACTGATAGGTGAAGTGATCTCTATTCTGTGAAGTAGTTTGAGACACTTAAATTAAAAGAGTGTCTAAATACAAGGTATTTTAATTCTTCCTGTTCAGCTCATCAGTGCTCAGAGGCTTCTTAGAGATTCCTGATTTCAAGCTTCATAGTTTCTCGGGAGGAAATTGTGAATAATCATCCTGCAAAAACTCTTGCCAGTCTAATGAGTGAAAAGCTAACCCTGACTAGAAGTACAGAAAAAAAAAGGCTATTAAAAGAAATTAATCTGAATTTAGAAACTGTTACAAAAATCTGGATCACCTGTGACTGCAGACACCTAGAGCTCTTTTTTTCTTGGTTGTTTCTTTGTTGGGTTTTTTTGTTTGTTTGTTTAGCAGCAAGAACTGAAGTGAAATAAGCTGCAGGATACTATAGGATAAAGATTGATTTTGGCTGCATGGAACAGAAAAGAGAATTTATTCCCTCTATAACCCACAGCATGAAAAATTCTTAACTAGGAAAAAACATGAATGGATGTGGCTTTCTCAAGTGAATAATAAACTAAGCCAGCATTTTTTAGCTCACATACTATATATTCTCAATAGTATTCATAGTCCTAAAAAGGGCTATGAATAGGAGATTTTGCCCATTTTATTTCATCAAGTTATTTTTAGAATCTGTTTACACTTCTTAAATATTCTTGCAAAAATGTTACCTTCCATCTCTATTTTTCGTACTGTGACCACTTGATATTTATCTTTGCCTAAATCTTTTTTTGTATTGATAACAAAGAAATGAACATCTGCTTTTCTGCATAGCAGTATGAGACTTCTAGTAACTATTATAATTTGAAACTGTACTTTCAGTCTAGTTTTTAAAATCTAATTCCTTTTGAAGGAAGAAAAATCTATATATTCATAAATATAAACATTTATTTGTTAAGTGCTTCGGTTATATTTTTTCACAGTTGTATTTTCAATATATTGCCTTATTTAGATAAAAATATGCTCAATTTTCCTTTGCATGTACTTTTTCAAATCTCACAGCATGTATCTCCATTCTCAAGTCACTGTGCTTTGTCATACAAAAATATTCATTCACTTCTAATTAATGTTCACCGTAATTTTATAATATGGAATTGGTCTCATAGGGCCCTACACCACCATTACACATGCAATGCTTATTTTCTATTTCTTAGTCATTTAAAAAAGATGTGTTATGTGGCTGAACTTTTCAGATGACGTGATCCTAGAGTTATACTGACATCAGGACTGTTTGCATTTGGCACTGGGCGCTGTAAGTGGTGAAGAGCCATAGAACCTCCTAAACATGAACAACTTCTCTGAGCTTCAACTGATTTCTAAACATGTTTAGAAGTCTGTGGCCAGACTTTCTAAACCTGACACATATTTAGGCACCTGAATTTAATCTGATTTCAGAAGTGCTAAACTCCCACGAGTCTGATGATGTCAGTGAACGATGCAGACATACAGCATTTTCCACAACTAAACTGGTTTTGTGCATGTGTCTAAAGTAAAGAATCAGGATTCTCATTTTAGTCATATGTTATGCTTTAAATTCAACTCCCGTTGGTACTGATTTCCCATGTAACTATCACAGCTTCTCAGGCAAGTAATAATTTATGTTCTTGGTGTGTGTGAGCAGGATGTTACTTTACAAAATTACTCTGGATTGCATAGTTTTGTGGTGGGGGCAGCAAAAGGCAGGTCCCTGCTTTTCTACCAGAGTCAAATTTGTTGGAGTTCAGGGCTAAGGAAGAGCACTGGCATGGTTTTGTGATACAGGAACAGTACTGCTAGTTTTGATGGTGAGAGTGTGGGATGGGTACAGTGTTAGCATACTTTGTGCCATCCCCATGCTGTTAATTCAACAAAATGACTCTAATTTCTCTGGGATTCCACGATATGGTTCATTTTGCGTAGAGTACCTTTGGCAGTGAGGGGAAGGAGGGAATAGAGAGCAACATCCATGGGTCTGATGATGTTCCACAACCATAGATAAGGTAATAATATAATAATATAAGCTTTATAAAGCAAACACCCAGGCCAGCAAAACAGCATTAATTCTGTAAAAGCACCTTTCTGTAAAGTATATGACTTGTGAAGGATGTCTTACAAGACTGAGAATAAATAGCATACATTTTTAATACAATTATGTAAACTAAAATAAATATTTTACATTTATTATGCATAATAAAATAATTAGACAACATTCTGTAAGGGATTATGGCATCTGAAATTCCAGCTGCAGAAGGATTCATTGCATATTTCCAGCAGCCACAGCAGCATGACTGAAGGGGAGCAGCTCCACTGGGGCTACTTTTCTTTCTTTGGACAGCATCCCTAGGGAGTGCCTTTTTCCCTCTGACTTACAGTATCTGTAGGTTGTAAAGACTAGTTCACAATACACTGCAGGATTTGAACCTAAGTCATATGAATGTGCAAAGTAAATGTTTTCCCTTTATTTTGGTGAATTTAATAACCTTTAGTTGTCTTGGCGTGATTGCATCTGCTGTGCACTATCCCCTGGTTGTATCAAGGATAACTAGGAATTACTTTAAACGCTGAGGTAACAATAGGTACTTATTCAGAGCAAAACTGAAAGGCCATTAAAGCATCTTCTCCATAAAATGGTGAAACAGTGTATTTATCATTAAAATGTTAACATTAATATGCTCTTTGTAACCAGAGAAATTTAATAGGCATGTATAGGAAATAACGAGGTTATACAACTGTATGGAACATTAGGCTGATGAGGACTCCAAGTGGCAACCACCACTGCACTATGGAGAAACACAAAGGCAGAACTAGGCAAAAAAAAAAAAAAAAAGTGCATCTACTTTGTACTAATAAGAAATTGCTAAGGACAATAATGCGTGCATGTAATAGAGCAAACTGGCCCTTCAGGAAGCACTTAAGCTTCTATTGTGATCAACAGCAGGAGTTGAGGATATCCAGTGCCTTATGCTAGCAGACTTATAAACAAATGAAGATAGACATTTAGAGAGAAATTCTGTCAGTGCGTGGGCATAGTTCCCAGACTCAAACTCCTCAGAATATTATTCAGCCTTTAGTTTTAGCAATCATTCAGATAAAATATTTGATAGTATTTCTATTAATCTGGAATAAAATATGCTGTAACATTTAAGCCTATAAAAGAAAACTAATCTCAAATAAAATTCAGATACAGACATAAAAACACTTTAATTATTCTAGTGAATGCATGACATACAAAACAATGGTTAGGATTATTCCCTTTGTGATGTTTCTGTGGCTTAATAAAACTTTTTATATTCACCAAAGTTATAGCAAATGGTTCGTATGGTAAGATCAGAATAAAGATACACAATGTGATAGTGCAAAATACAGATCAGCTGGTATGTTAACCAAGAGCCTTGGTTTCAGAGGTTGTTTCTAATGTTCAGAAACTTGTAGAACCAGAGAACAGAAAAAATAATGATATGGTCCTTGCTGGGACACGTGTGCTGCCTGCCCTGGCTCAGGAATTCCCTCTCTGCAATTCTGGAGAATCACACTGGTATTAGAGAATTTAAATCACTGCTTTCACACCTTCCCTGTCCTACTTCTCTGTCCTCTCTCCCTGTCCTCCCTTACAGATGCCAATGTTGCTGCCTGGGGTGCTTAAGAGAATGTAAGGTTATTAGAAAATATTATTGTTTCTTAAAAACCCCTTATATCTCCACACACACAAATATATTGGTGTATGTAGACTTGATGATGACTGGTCCTCAGTGAAATTGCTCTGTTAAGAGCCTATTGCACAGCATGCAATGGTACAGTCACTTTGTGAAGTCCTTTGCTTTCTGTATTTTTAATTAGTAGCATAGTAAATGTGCTCTACTTGATCGAAGGCTAATAGCAATTTTTGAGTTAACAATGACCATTGATAACTCAAGCTTCTTTTGCTGTGTGTGTTTTTTTCTTATTTCTAATTGTTTAGTTTATTTCTTTATTCCTGTCTTTTTTTTTTTTTTTCCCCGTGACCACTGTAAGTAAGTGGAATTAAAAATTGCCATTTAAATTTAATAACTCTATTATTCTGATGATAATGCTGAACCACCAGACTTGGGACTTGAAGGATTCACCCAAGTATCTTTAAACCAGTGATGCACCCATGAGTACTGAGGGAGCTGGCAGATCTTGTTTCTGTGCTACTCTCCATCATTTTTAAAGATTGTGGAGGATGGGAAAGTTGAATGAGGACTGGAGGAAAGCAAATGTCACTCCAGTCTTCAAAATGGTAAGAAGGAAGAACCAGGAAATTACAGGCCGGTCAACCTCACCTTCATCCCTGGAAAGGTGATGGAACAGCTCATTCTGGAGGTCATCTCTGAGCATGTAGAGTAAAAGAAGGTTATCGGGAGTAGTCAGCATGGATTTACCAAGGGGACATTGCTCTTAAACAGTCTGATGGCTTTCTGTGATGGTGTGACTATCTCGGTAGATGAGCAGAGAGCGGTGGATGTTGTCTACCTTGACTTCAGCAAGCTTTTGACACTGTCTCCCATAACACCCACACAGGTAATCTTAGGAAGTGTGGGTTAGATGAGTGGACAGTGAGGTGGATTGAGAATTGGCTGACCAATAGAGCTCAGAGGGTTGTGATCAGTGGTACAGAGTCCAGTGGGGGGCCTGTAGCCAGTGGTGTTCCCCAGGGGTCAGTGCTGAGTCCAGTCTTGTTCAATATATCCATCAATGACCTGGACGAAGGGACAGAGTGTACCCTCAGCAAGTTTGCTGATGACACCAAACTGGGAGGAGTGGCTGACACAGCAGCAGGCTGTGCTGCCATCCAACAAGGTCTGAACAGGCTGGAGACCTGAGTGAAGGGGAATGTAATGAACTTCAACAAGGTCAAGTGTAGAGTCCTGCACCTGGGAAGGAACAACCTGCTGCACCAGTATAGGTGAGCGGTTGATCTGCTGAAAAAAAGCTCCACAGAGAAGGACTGTCCTTGTAGACAAGTTAGCCATGAGCCATCAGTGTGATGTTGTAGTCAAGAAGGCCAATGGTATCTTCAGACCAGCAGGTCAAGGGAAGTTCTTCTCCCCTTCTACTCTGCCCTGATGAGGTCACATCTGGAGTACTGTGTCCAGTTCTGGTCTGCTCAGTTCAAGAGAGACTGAGGACTACTGGAGAGAGTCCAACAGAGAACTACAAAGATGATGAGGGGACTGGAGCAACTCTCTTATGAAGAAAGTCTGAGAGATGTGGGTCTGTTTATCCTGGAGAAAGATGAGAGGGGATCTTATCAATGCTTATAAATAGCTAAAGGGCAGGTGCCAAGAGGATTGTGCCAAGGTCTTTTCAGTGGTACCCAGTGATAGGATAAGGCGCAATGGGTACAAACTGGAACACGGGAAGTTCCACGTAAACATAAGGAAAAGCTTTATTGTGAGGGTTCCAAGATGAGGATGCTCAGGGAGGGTGTGGAGCCTCCTTCTCTGGAGACTTTCAAAACCCACCTGCACATGATCCTGGTCAACCTGTTCTGCGTGATCCTGCTTTAGTAGGGTGGCTGTATGGGATGATTTCCAAAGGTCCTTTCCAACTCATACCATTCTTCCATTCCATGTGATCTTGTGATTGAAGCCTAAATGCCCTACTGAATTACTCAGAACTGACCACTGACTTTAATTTTACTGAGATATGCAGCTATTTTCATGTCATTGTAAAAAATCCTATATAGTTTTAACTTCTGAGAGCTCTTCTCTGTCGCAGCCTGTCCTGATCCCTGCTCAGTGCTCTATTAGTTGTTGACACTTCTACGTTCTGTAAAACCATTCTGAGGTTTGTGATTTCTTTCAGCAGTTACTATCTTCCACTTTCTGTTCAACTGGAGACTTTGTCCCTAAACTTTACTTCTTATGCAACCTTCTCCCAGCTATATTGATGCTTTTTTTATTTTATGAATCAGAGTTCAACACATTTAACCCAAATCCTGAAGTATTCTGTGTTTAGGAAATATGAATAAGACTACTTTTTGCAGTGGAGAGATTATTGTAACTAATGTCTTCTATTATCACATTTTATCTTCTTCCTGTCCTCACACTTTTCCCCTATCACATGCAATCACCACTGTCTTATCTATTTCTCTTTCTAAGGAACATAAATATGTTATAATAAATACACCTATTTTCAGATTTAATAAATAATGTGTATAAATCTGGAACACCAGCATATATTTCAAACTATAATAATCTTAAGTAGGTTGTATTTTGATAGTAAATAAAATTTTAGCATTAACCTCAAGATGAATGGCAAGGCTATGGTCTTAATATAGCTTTTAGTAACAAAAAAAGACTTGTAATTTCCTGTTCTCATGGTGTTCCTGATAAAAATGCACAGTGAAGATCTTCTTTTATGCCTACAAGTGAACTTTCATTTGTTTGAATAATTTCATCTAAAAATAGTTATTGGTAACATAGCTTAATTAATATGACTGTTTTAAGTAAAAAATGCTAAAGTGGCTCTGTGTGTTTTCTTTGCTCTTGCTTGTTAACCCAGAATTAAAAACAACCATTCTTATATCTTTTGCCATTCCTTAATCCCAAATCCAGTCCTTATAAAAGGTCCAAAGCTCCCTTTGGGGGTGGTCAAATCCACAGGGAAATATCATGGTTCTTTCTAACTACCAACCTTGTATTTAGCAACTGAATCTGAAAATATTTTGGTAGTCTACAGGTCTTTGTGGGTTTGCTAAGCCTGTTTATGGCTGAATAGCAGGTATAAGCATTGCTGAGACTTCTTTAGGGACATGCTTTAGAAAAGGCAGCAGATAAAGCCCTCAGTTTTATTGTTGCAAGTGATGGAGTGCTGCTGTAGTGTTAGCATTGTTCTTCTGTTGTTTATTTTTGTTTTAAAAAACAAACAAAATAGTGGTGGTCAGTTAGCATTTTAGTTTCCAGTTGTTTTTTTTTTCTGTTAAAAAAAAGTAAAAAGTGGTGTAGTATCATTCATTTAATTCATTATATTAGGTTAATATGTTTAGCTTTTGTCTTTACCCTGTTGCATAGTACATATACCTGAATTTTGTGCTTTAATTTCTTCAATTTTTTTTTTTATTTTAATAATGGAAAAATAATCAAGGGGAAATAAAAAATAGAATACAAACTGTATATGAAAAAAAGGTTGTTCTGAATTCATGGATGCCTTGGGTCAAAACTATTGCTTCTCATTTTGCACCCTCAGAGGGAAGATGAAATCTTCATGGCTCTCCTCATCATCCCCTCACAGGTTATATGTGCTGAGGCCTTGTGTGCTGGCCGAAACAAACTGGTGCAATGCTGCTTTCCTTTTCCCACCTTCATGGGCTGGGGGATTGGAGACATGCCTTGGAATTCAGTAAATGAAATTAAATAGGGAGGTAGTAGTCGTAACTGTGAGGGATAGGAAATAGCTGCTGCTGTTCATAGCCTGAGAACAAATTGATTCTTCCTCCTGAAGTGAAGAGTGGGTTGCAAAGTGACTTTTGAAAGACTGATCTCTCTGGTGCTCCCAGGGTTGATAGCTCAGCTGCAGGTTGCACTGCACCTCAGGCCAGCTGACCTCCAGTCCAGTTCTGCTTCGTTTTTCCTTCCACTTAGGCAAGCTTCCCAGCTCACCATGATTCCTAAAATGTAGGTCCTATACACATATATGCCTATTTCTTTTAAATGCTTTAAAGTAACATTTCTGATGTCCTTCAGTGTTGCTATCTTGTTATCATTTAAAAGACACACAACTAGAAACTCTTCAGTTCATAATACTGTAAAATTATTTGTGTTATAGTCCTATAAATACATCCAGTGGTTCTAGTGACATCATAAACTGCCTGAACATCATCCTACTAGTTCATTGTAACCTTTAAAATATAGTGTTTATGGCTTTATATTTGTAACTTTGGTGCACTTCAGTCCCTGTTCAAGATAATAATGGATTCTGTCTAATAATTGTAGTCAAGAACATAATTTTTTCTGCTAGAAATCCCATGTGGAACATCTTCTCATACTGAGTTTCCTCAAAACATTTCTGTTGAAATTCTGTATGCACAGTCTACAGGGCAAAAAGTACTTTAAATCATTTTGAAGTTGTAGAAGGTATTGTGATTATCAAAATTAATACTTAAGTTCTGATGATTTTTCATTAGTAGAATGTGGTATTTCGTACATCTTTTTGTTAACAAGCTCTTGGTAAAATACAGAGAACCATTTCCATTAGGAAATTTTGGAGATGTGCGCTTATGGGTATTTTTACATAAAAAAAGCCATTAGTAATTTGTTTTCTTTCCAGGAAGGAGATATGTTTTTAGTGCAAAAAGGCAATTTTTATAAATCAGTTGATGAGGATTGATTTTTAGCCCAATGTCTCTAACTTATTCCAAGACTTATGCCAACTTATCCATCTTCTGTGAGTTTCTTTAATAACTTTTTAAGCTGTTGGCCAGTTTCAGTCAAAACTGACGCTATAGTAGTTGTTGAGATAATTTAAGTTCCTACATGTTTCCTGAAAGAGGTGGATGAGGAGAGTGGAAATAAATAATTAAATAAATAAATCAGTGAGGAACAGGCAGGAAAAAAGCATTCCTCGTGCATCCTTCTCTCTTACTACCAGCCAGTGTATTGTTCCAGCCTCCCTACTGATGGGAGTTTCTTGAAGGAGATGTTGGGGAGCTGCCGTTACTGCACTGGGAGATATTGTGACCAGGGCAAGAATCTATAGGAAACTATACTTCAGTTTGTACAGGGTTCATGTATCAATGTTTTCGTGTCTCAAAGTAACAGTTTGGTTCAAATTGTCAGGACAGGTCATTTTTAAAGTTATGACTTGAAAGGTCTCTTTAAGGATAAAGAAAACACAGCTATCTGATTTTTTCCTTAGAAAAGATATTATTCTGAAGAAATTTGTACCCCTGAGACTGAGAGCACTGACATCTCTTATTCAGTCTGTGAATAGGAAGAAGCTTCCCATTATGGGGAGATTATTCCATAAGTACTTTTTTGGGCGTTCCTTCTCTTTTCTTTAGGCCACTTACTGATGAACTGAGACATAATGAATAGGTCTAGATAGATGTATTTATACGTGGAAAAGAAGGAAAAATTTTACAAATTTCTTTTTACATGTTTAGTGATACTGAACATCCATGAATTCTCACCTCACATGGGGTCCAGTGGCTCTGTACCTATTTGGAATTCAGCTTCTTCATTTAGGTGACTAAATGTGACTTTCATCACATTTTAATTTAAATTGTAATTATTCAGCCTTTAAAATTTTGATCAGCACTAATAAATTATAGCACAGTCATCTTATGCGGTATTTAGCTGCTAGATTTTTGTATGCTAAAATGTAGTCATTTTGAGGAGCAATAAAAATACTTTCAAGTACAAGAAAGGTTTCAAAGATAAAGGAATTTGTACCAGATTTGTTCAAGTCTATGTCAGACCAGAGAGGGAAGATCTTAATCTTAGCCCTTGTGAGGGCCAAGGGCTGGTGGGTACCATCCATTCTGTTAAATAAATGCAGCACCATTCAATTGGGCAATTGGCCCGATCAGGCTTGTGGGAGCTTCTGCCTGTTGCCTTGTGATGGTGCAGGAGGCGAGAGATGAGTGTGCAGTGCTTGGTGACACAGCCCTGTTAGTGCCCTAGGGTGCAGAGGTGTATTTGGAAGGGCAAATACAGCAGTTGTTTGATCTAGCTGAGTTCTTATCCACCCGCATCTGTTCCTGGCTTCCTCCTTTATGTTTGGATGTCTTTTCCCTCAGAACACTGCAACATATTGTCAGAAGAATCTTGATTTTCTTTTTCTGTTCTGAAGAGCCCATTTTTAGTTGCAGTTCACCAGTAGCACGGCAGGACTGTAACAGAAAGGATTATAACTAAGCCCCTCTCCATCTAAGCATCTCGTCTCCATAGCTCAGCTGGGAGCCAGCTCTCACTGGCTGGATACTGTGTACTGTCATGGGTTCAATGCTATAAAACAAAAATAAAGACAGTGGATAAAGTCCTGGCCCCATTGATGTTAATCACATTGCCTCCATGTCCTCAGAGAAGCCATGATTCTTTGCTTGTCAAGAAGTATTTCCTTCTTAAGAGAGAAATGGAAAGCCAGGGAGTGGGCAACAACTCTTTTTTTACTGTATACTGAACAGTAAGAAAGTTAAACTGGGCAAGCAGATTTAGGGATCAAGTACCCAGATACTTCTAGCTTCCACTCAACTTTGCAAAGAGGGTCCCAATCCCCTAAATCATGCCAAAAAATCCCCATCTAAATCCAAAAGCAGCTAATTCTTTAGGATTTTCTATTTTTCAGTTCCATCTCTACTGAGTTTGCAAATTCTTTCAGAACTAAGTTAAATCACGGGGGCCTGCTCAGAAGTCTCTGTCCTGTGAAATTGGGTGTCTCTGCCTCAAAACTTTGGATGCAACCTGCAGGTTAATAGGCTCCTATTCCTATATGCTTCGCATGCAGCGAGAAAGCTGGGCACAGAGCAACAAACCTCGCTATTGGAGATCTGTGGGGTTTTTTCTTTTTCTATTTATCTAACAGGGTAAAGGCTTCCCCAGTCTTGGGCAAGCCTGCAGCAGCGGGGAATTGTCTGGAAGGTCTCAGCAGGTACAGACAAGAGGGTCTCGTGGCCGGGGGGTGTTAACCGTTGCCGGTCATGGAGATATAAGCGTGGTATCAGTGCCCTCTACTTTGCGTGCAGCAAGAAAACAGCCTCCTCTCAGCCTGCATTGTTGGCATGTGAGGAGGGTGGTGAAAAAAACAAAGAAAAGTCATCTCAAGATAACGGCAGCCTAAAACTCAGGAATTCTACTTTCTAAACTTTCTTCATTTTTA
>JANHGL010007913.1:0-23085 GCA_024611195.1 Ceyx melanurus | reverse complement strand
CCTGAAGGCTGAGCAGCCATCCAGCGAGACTTGGACAGGTTGAAGAACTGGGCAGGGCAGAACCAAATGAGGTTCAAGAAGGATAAGTGTAGAGTCCTGCATCTACTCTGCACTGGTGAGACCTCACCTGGAGTATTGTGTCCAATTCTGGGCTCCCCAGTTCAAGAGAGACAGGGATTTGCTTGAGAGGCAATGGAGGACTACAAGGATGATTAAGGGACTGGAACACATGTCTTATGAAGAGAGACTGAGACACCTGGGGCTCTTTAGTCTGGAGAAAACTGAGAGAGGACTTGATAAACGTTTATAAATATATGAGGGCTAAGTGTCAAGGGGAGAGTGAGAGCCTCTTCTCACTTGTGCCCTGTGATAAGACAAGGGGGAATGGTTACAAGTTAGAACACAAGAGGTTCCACCTTAACATGAGGAAGAACTTCTTTACAGTTAGGGTCACAGAGCACTGGAAGTGGCTACCCAGGGGGGTTGTGGAGTCTCCTCTGGAGATTTTCAAGACACTCCTGGATGTGTTCCTCTGTGACCTGTGTTAGGTTAGATTATACTTAGATTATCCTTAGATTATGATCCTGCCTGGCGGGGGAGTAGAACTCAATGATCTCCAAGGTCCCTTTCAACCCCAGATACTCTGTGATACTGTGATATTTTATTTGGCATTGGACTGTAAAATTCCTCAATATGTCAGAATTTCATTGGCATTCAGAAGGCTTTTCCCTAGTGTTTAAATTTGTTTCTTCTTGGGTACTAGATCAGGTCTTTGAAGCAACACCATTCAGGCAGTTCCTACCCTTCCCAATTGATAGATTTACAGTGTTGCCCTGATTTCTCATCTAGTTAAAATACTGCATCTAATATTTAGACATAATTCTGTATAGTTGAAAGAATGGTAATTTATCTGTTCTAGGTAGTCCAATTTTAAGCTAATACTTTTACAAGACAGCTTATCTGGGACCTTGCATAGTCTGAAGTAGAAGTGCTAGAACATCTTATACATTTTACTCTGCATATATGCACTAGGTAAGCTAGGTAAGTCAGATACATAGTTCAGTGCTTTCATTCACAGCATTCCAATACAGTATCTTTTGGTGAAGTACACGGCACATTGAACTTGATGTGTAGGTCTACTGTGAAAATCTAGCTACATGAAAACTAGAGTTTCTTATTGAGCAGCAGGGCCTCCTTATGAGCAAATGTACTTTTGTAGGAACAAATAAATTTTGCTTCCTCCCTACTCTTAAAATCAGTTCTTCTGGGATGAATGATGACTGTGAAGTAAGCTCAAAGTACAGAGCCAAATGCTGCATTTACTTATATTTGTGCAGACAATGGCATTATGAGGACATAATCTGAAGAGAATGATGTTTCTCCAATATATATATACTTTCAAGGCAGATTTTAGATCAGATAATTAATCATACCTCCAACTAAAGAACCAAATTTGACTTTGAGAACCTAAGATGGTTTTGCAGTATTGACAGCCAGGAAGAATATATTTTAATTTGCAGACTGAACAAATTTCCATGACATCATGGAAACACAATAAGTGTCTGACCTCACAATGACATTTTTTAGACCTAAACTGTACTTCTTGTAGACTTTGAGCCTAGAAAAAGCCTTAAGCTCAGCTAGTCTGACCTTCTACATAAAACAAACTGCATAGGTTTTTTTTCCAGTTTGCTCTGTACTGATCCTCTTGCATTTGGCTAAATTTTATCACCTAGAAAGATGTTTGGGTTTGAACTGAAAACATCCAGAGTTGGAGAACCTGCTTCCCTTCTGTGAAAGGTTAATTGCTGTAAGTGCTGAAGAAATATTGCTTTATATCTCATTTAATTTTTACTGTAACTTGTCATAGTTTTTGGTTTTGTTACAGGTTTTCTCTAAGCTAAGGTCTCCCATAATCACACATTGCTCCCTGTTAAATTACTCATGCCCCAAACTCAAATGTAATAAGGAAAACCAGACGCTTGTTGTTTTGTTTCTTTTCAATTTGTTTTGATGTTTTTTTTTCCTTTAACTTTTATTTCTGTTTTTAATAATTTTATGTCTATTTGCATTTTTAAATGTAGGCCATAACGCAGCAGTATGTACTCTAGTATTAGTTTCTTCAGTGTTATAATACGAATGTTACATCTTTACATCTGCTTGCTACTTCCTTGCTTGCACATCTAAAGATGACATGGGACCTTTCTGCTCACAGTACCACACTGAAGCTCACATTAAAACACCAGTTCACTAATCCCTAAACCGTTTTCAATGTCACAGCTCTTCAGTGCATTGCCACATTCTGCAGGTTATTTGCACGTGTTGTGCAAAGGTGGGAGACCTGATGTGGAGTTGGCTGTGTACGTGTTTTGACTGACCAGGCCTAGCATGGGAAACTGCTCTGGCTGCACTGTCATTTGTTCTTAATCATGCCACCAATTACAGTGTCATCTACAAATGATATTAGCCAGGATTTTATATGTGCTCGTGGCATGCATAACAAAAAGTTAATATTTCAGGTAATTAATGCTTATTCCATTGTTAAATTGGAACTTTGAAACGAAGAAGAAAACAACCATCTCTTTTTGCATAGGGGTTTGGGGCTGGGACAGGGCAAGAAGAGGAAATGTATTAGCATTAAAAAAAAAATACTTTGAGCAGAGATCTTGCAGACCACAGTGCCCTGGGTGTGAAGCCAGGCTGCAAAGCAACAGGATCTACCCTCTAGGGAGCTGTGTTGTCACTAAAATGGCTGAAGGAACTGACACAAAGGCCAGTTGGAAGAAGTGTCATCTGCATCTGAGATTGACAGGCAGCCTTTAGGGTCTGTTGCTATCATTTCTGACTCCAGCAACATTCAGAGTCCACTTTCATTTTGTGCAGCCTATGGTCTCCACACCCTTTCTTAGGCTCTGTCTGCACTTTTGTATTTCTGGAAATACTTTGTGTTCCTATACAAACAGATTCTATAGAATTATTTATTTACTTCATGTGGTCATTAAAAGAAGAACAATAGAGGGGGGAAAAAAATGATGTTGAAAGGAAATGTGTATCTTCAATTAAATTCATCCTATCTTTCCATGGCCTCATTTCATCAAAGTATTTGATCATGTACATAATTTTAAGCTTGTGAGTCATTCTTTTCAAGTCAATGGGGTTGCTTGTGCTTAAGCTGCACAAGTACCTTGATAAATCCAGGTCTATGATACTTAAAGCCTGGTCTCCATCCTTATACCACTGCAGAGATGGTGTTTCTCAGACCAACTTCTCTTTTATGCCATCTGCTTCTACAAGAAAGGAAAGGGGGAGGGAGGAAGCCCATGAACAATGGAGTGATTATTCTCAGTTACTGTGAAATAGATGAACTCCACCTGCTCTTTCTGCCACTTAAACCTTGTCTGACATGGTGCAGCAGCAGCACAGGGTACACAGCAGATCTTTGAATGCCTCATGCTGCAGGCAGGTGAGTCCAACAGACCCTTGAGCCCAGCCTTTACAGAGCCCATTCTGCCTGCAGCCCTGAACAAAAGTAATCATTTTCAGCAGCAGATCAGTCCTGGGGGGAAAAAAAAAAAAGTTTTGTTTTGCTTTTTTATTCTTATCTAGTCAGTAGAAGGAGGCACTGTGGCATTCTCCAAGGAACTACTTTGGGCAGACTCAGAAGTTGAGCAGCCCAGCCCTGAACAGCACCTCTGATAGCAGCAGTAACCGTGGCACAGGTCAAGCACTGAGTCATGTGTCCCTGCCTTTCTGCAGCCTTTCCAACTGCTTCTCCCAAGTCTAGTAGCTTGGACATAACTTGCAGGTTTCAGTCTAACAGGTTACATTTTATTTCTTTTGCTTGCTTTAGAAAGCAGAATTAATGGAAGCATTTAAGGTAGAAAGCCTCTGTTTCCTTGGAATCAGATTTTTTTTCCTGCAAAACTCATGTTTTCTTGTGAAGTGGGTTGTGAACTAACATTTTACTTTTTTTTCCCTCAAGATAAATATTCTGACTGAAAAGTCATTAGTAGTAGGTAAAGATGTCAGTACTGTTTTTATACTTCAGTTGTTCCTTGTTCAGGGTTGTAACCTGGCTTTACAGATTCCTCAGAGGTAACCCAGACTAGAATATATTGGTTTTTATTTCCCTTCAGAATCCCCCATAACCCTGATTTTGCCTTTAAAAGTGTATTTTTGGGCTAGCATAATCAAATCCTTGTATTACGTGTATTTGTAATGATCAATTATTTGAAATTGGAAAGTTTTATCCCAGTACATTGTATAGACAGCAGTGAATCTGTGGCCAGATTACAATTTGGACATGCTGCTCTGCTGAAGGGAGTTGAGACACAGGCAGCAATTATCAATCTTCCATCATTTTCATTGCTGACGCACAAGTTTTTTCTGCTTCCCTACAGAGCTCTGCTACTTTTTAGCAGCCAGCATTGGACATCTGTCACACATACTGTATGTCATAACAAATAGATCATTACAGAAAAAAAATGCTATGCTATAAATGTAGAAAAGCAGAAAACATTATGATTATTATCCATGGGTGTTACTATAATCCTGACAGAATAAATCCCAAATGCATTTTTATTATTTTCTTTGTGAAACTGACTGTATTATAAAATATCATTAAAGCATGTAAATGTAGTGTACTCTCTTTCATGGGCTACTTCTTATTTTCTGAGTGGCAATACATGCCACACATGGCAGTACATGTAAAACATGGCAGTACATGCAGCCACCAGATTGTCAGGCATGTATTTGTATGGCCCTCTGGATGGGTGTTTTGGTCTGCTTAGCTTGGTATGGTTGATAAACATAGCTGTGGACAAACATTCACTGCAGAAAGAGCTATAGTGGTGAAAATGTTGCTGATCCCCAGCAGTTCATTGCTACTGTCCATGAGAGGTCTTTATGGACAGCAGAGAGAGGTTTGCCAGCAGTGACATAGGCAACGGCTGGCTGTAGGTGCATTGTAGTTGACCTCCTGAGTTCCCAAGGAGTTGTATTCTGCTAATTATGGCAATAGTATCATAAGTCACTTGGTACTTGAGGTTGGTTGCAGAGCACTAGCACTTATATTCTTGTGATTGATCCCCCAGTCATTTTAAACCAAAATAAAATGTAGGAATTTTGCTTTTAAAATAAAAGAGTAAGGAAAAAGTATCCAAGGTGCATGCTAGTCATAAGAAGACTGAAATAATATGAAGGCATAAAAATGATCAGAGGGCTGGAGCAGCTCTCCTGTGAAGAGAGACTGAGTGTTGGGATTGTGCAGCCTGGAGAACAGAAGGCTCCAGGGAGACCATTTAGTGGCCCTTCAGTATTTAAATGGAGCAGGAAAGAAGGGGGTTTGTTGTGACAAGGACAAGGTGTAGTGGTTTAAAGCTAAAGGAGGGTAGATTTAGACTAGATATAAGGAATAATTTTGTTACACTGCAGGTGGTGAAACACTGGCCCAGGTTGTCCAGAGAGGTGATAGATGCCCCATCCTTGGAACCATGCAAGGTGAGGTTGGATGGGACTCTGAGCAACCTGCTCATGTTGAAATCATCCCTGCCTGTGGCAGGGGGGATTGGACTAGATAACATTTAAAGATCCCTTCCAACCTATAATATTCTATTTTTCTCTTCTATGATTCTACGAAAAGGTACCCCATTTCTTGTATGCATATATGCACATATATAAGTTTTATATATTTGTTAATGTCTAAATAGCTACAGTTTTGTAATCTTAATTTCAACATATTTCAGCAAAACAACATGCCCCAAAATGCTTTCTGTATTTTGTTATTCCTTGGCAATACTATACTGACCTGTAGCACTGAGGAGGGAAGCCAGCACTTTAATTTTTAAACTTGTGGTCTGAGCTGAATGCCAGTGGTATATGCAGATTGTCTATAATGTTGTAGCTAGTTTGTATTAACTGGCAATCAGTTTAGTTTATTATAAAAACAGAAACATAAATCAATCTTGAGTATGCTGGGAGGAATTTTTGGTTGGTTTGTTTGTCTGGGTTTTCGCTTAGTAGAAGTTGGGCAAAGTGACTGTCATTGTGAAGGTTTTGATTGAATAAGCCTGTTCGCATAATGTAATTACCACAGATTGAGATATTTATTTCTTTCCTGTAAAGAAACTATTGCCCATTTGGTTGTTTACTGTCACTCTACTGAACGCTAGTTTTCATATGGTTTAATAGAGGTAAGAAATAAAGGCAGGCTAGAAGGGTTGTATTTAGGGAAGCAGTAATGCTGAAAATAACCTGAAAGTTTTCTGCATTTATATGAGTGAGTGGGAGCTCTTGCTTCTTTGAGGAATATCCAGGAGCTCCCAGAACTCCTGGCTGGAACTGGAGAATACTGAGCATGAGGAATGTCCTGGCATCCATCTATGCAGCACTGCTATGAAATACATTCTAGTACTTAAAACTTAAAGCAGTGTTTACAACTGAAAATTTAGGAAGAATCTGATGGTTTCCCACGGTGTGATGGAAGGAATTGTGTCTCTGTAGCTTATCCAATAGAGGTCCAGGTAGCAGAGGATTCTTCAGCTGAACAAACTGCATGGGAAATACAACACTATATGTGAGCTGGATGCAGGAATATAAGAAACATAACAGTTTGTAAAAGCAAGAGTGATTGGCTATAGAGTTATCTGCATGTGATTTTTGGTGTATGCCTAGGATTCTCTGTTGCTTTCTATCATGTTTTAGTGTGTCTCGGTAAATGATGGTTTAGATGGTTTCCTCTTTTTGAGGAAAGAATCACAGAAGAATTGGCAAAGGATTGGCAAAGAATTGGCACAGGATCAAGGTGCCGTGACAGATTGCAGGCAGAGCACAGGGGTCGTTGAGAGGTCGGTTGCTGTAGAAACATCTGAGTATCGTCAGGGGGCTCCAGGTACCTTATCAAGAGCACAACGCAAATGCCTTTATATGAATGCCTGCAGCTTGGGCAATAAACAAGAGGAGCTGGAGATGCTCGTGAGTCTGCAGTGCTATGACCTGATTGGCATCACGGAGACATGGTGGAATGACTCCTGCGATTGGTGTGTTGGACTAGAAGGTTATAAACTGTTCAGGAAGCACAGGCAGGGGAAACAAGGAAGGGGTGTTGCCCTCTATGTCAATGAGCAGGTAGAATGCATGGAGCTCCACCTGGCAAGTGATGATGAAAGAACTGAGTGCCTGTGGACCAGGGTCAAAGGAAAGGTAGGAGACTTTACAGTGGGTGTGTGCTACAGACCACCCAATCGGGAGGACCAAGTGGATGAGGCCCTTCACAAGCAGATAGGAGTTGCTGTTTGTTCACAAGCCCTGGTCCTCATGGGGGATTATAACCACCCTGACATCAGATGGATAAACAGCTCCATGGAGAACAAGCAATCCAGGGGATTCCTGGAATGCATTGATGATAACTTCCTTCTCCAGGTGACATAGGAACCAACAAGGAGAGGTGCCATGTTAGAATGACATCCACATGACATCCTTGTCTCTAAAATGGAGAGACATGGCTTTGACAGATAGATCACTCGGTAGATAAAGAACTGGCTTGGGTGGTCACACTCAAAAAGTTGTGGTCAGTGGCTCCACATCCACATGGAGACCAGTGACAAGCGGTGTTCCTCAGGGCTCTGTTCTGAGTCCAGTGCTGTTCAACATCTTTGTGTGACATGAACTACGGCATTGAGCGCACCCTCAGTAAGTTTGCCGACAACACCAAGCTGTGTGGTGCCGTGGACTCACTTGAGGGAGGAGATGCCATCCAGAGGGACCTTGATAGGCTTGAGTAATGGGCCAGTGCAAACTGCATGGGCTTCAACAAGTCAACATGCAAGGTCTTTCACCTGGGTCGGGCCAGTCCTAGGCAAAACTACAGACTGGGCACAGAGTAGGTTGAGAGTAGCCCTGAAGAGAAGGATTTTGGGGTGTTGATAGATGAGAAGCTTAGCATGAGCCAGCAGTGCACTCATGAAACCCAGAAGGCCAACCTCATCCTGGGATGTATCAAGGGAAGTGTAGCCAGCAGGTCAAGAGAGGTGATTCTCCCCCCTATACACTGCTCTGGTGAGACCCCACCTAGAATACAGCGTCCAGTTCTGGTGTCCCCACCATAAGATGGACATAGATCTGTTGGAGCACGTTCAGAGGAGGGCCATGAGGATGATCCAGGGGCTGGAGCACCTTTGCAACAAGGACAGGCTGCGGGAGTGGGATTGTTCAGTCTTGAAAAGAGAAGACTTCAGTGGGACCTACTAGCTGCCTTCCAATACCTGAAGGGACCTACAGGAAGGCTGGAGAGGGACTTTTTACAAGAGCTTTGACTGACAGGACAAGGGCAAATGGGTTTAAGATGAAGGAGAATAGATATAGATTAGATCTTAGGAAGAAATTCTTCAGTACGAGGGTGGCAAGACTTTGGAATAAATCGCCCAGAGATGTTGTGTCTGCCCTCTCCCCGGAGGTGTTCAAGGCCAGGTTGGACAGAGCCTTGTGTAGCCTGGCCTAGTTGAGAGGTGTTCCTGCCCATGACAACAGGGAGGTTGGATTAGATGATCCAACCCTGACCAGGTCCCTTCCAACCCTGACCATTCTATGATTCTGTGAATCACTGAGCAAACTTTTTCTGAACAGTGCTATCCATAAGGTCAAGCTAAATGCTCCCTGTCACTTTGTATCTCTAAAAATCTATGGCTGTCCTTTTCTAGTGTAATCACATTATTGCAGTTCTGATTTAAAGACAGTTTTTCCAAGTTAGATGGTATTTTCTGTGAAAGAAACACCTGCAAAATTTTGGTGAGTAGCTGAGATGAAGAATCTATGATGATACATATTGCTTTCATGAAAAGTTTGCTTTCATCATAGCTGCTTTTATTTCTGGAATAAAGTATCTGGGGACTTAGCTATTTTTCAATCAAAATACTGCAATTTCTGTGTACTTCTTGCAGATTACATAGCAGGGTATAAACAGTACAGAAAACCTTCAGAGTGCTCTCCATCTGAGAGTGAACTTGATTCATACTGACAAACAGGGGAAAAATAGAAATCTTTTCAATCGGTAGGCTGTATCCCCGTGTTTGGTTTTATGTTTTAAATAGTGATATCCATGGAGCTGCTCTAAGTCCTTTAGGTTATGTGCATTTCTTTACAGAAAGAGGATGTTTCTACCTAGTGTCCTGAGGAAACCTTTTGAAAAAGGTTTATTTTTTTGCAAATAAGAGCCTTACAAGGTGCTAATTTTTTTAAAACTTAGTGGGCTAGATAATTAACATTTTGCCTCATTTGCACCTCTGAAACCTTCCATTTTCATGTCTTGCAGTAAGCATCTTTCTGAAAATGTCAGGCACTGCATAATGGAAGAGTGTTCTAATTTCAGTTCTCTATTAGTATAACATCTTAATAAAAATAGGTTGTTTCCTGCTATATTTATCTGTTGAATACAATGCTAATATATTCCTATGTACAAAACCCTTAGAAAACACAGAAGCTCTCCTATTCTACATGGGAAATTTAATATCAACAGAAGATGTTCTGTGAATTTCTCTTACTTCATTATTTCTATTCAACATGGCACATAAAATGTGAGGACAGCAAATGCCTCTGATATTTGTCACCTGCACCAGTGCTGCTGGCTGGGAGGATGGCAGAGCACAACCCCTTGCATCCAGCCAAGAGGCTGGGGCTGAGCCCCTCTGTGTGGGGAAGGGCTGCCCAAATCCTTGCCCTCTTACATCTTCTACAGCTTTCTGTTGAGCCTGGCTGAGTCTGGCAAGATGGGAGAGAAGGAAGAGATGATGGGAGAGTAATGACTGCAGACAGCACTTGCTGTCTGAGCTCTGTGCTCTGCCACCCCAGAACCCACAACAGTGCTGCTGCTTCCAATGGGGTAGACCTGGTTTTGCTGAGGAATCCAGTCAGTGGCACTCTAGGCCTTGCCAACACAACTCAAAAATGTCTTCACAGAGCACATTTATATTACTACTGGGGACTGGAGGAACAAGATTATTTTCTGGCTTAGGGAGGAAGGCAGTTGTGAGAACTTTTTCCCACGTGCATTAGGAGTGTGTGTTTTCCCACTGTTCTGTAGACCAGGTGCTCTGGTTCCTGCTCTTAGTTCAATGCCCTATGTTCTGGTAGCAGAAACTCTATTTATAAGGATAGGAGAAAGACAATGAGAAAGAGAAAACAAAGTGAAAAAGGCAGCACCTTCTCATTTGTCTGGGTGTTTTATACTACTTCTAACCTTCCAGTTCATTCCACTCTCCCAACAAGGAGGGTCAGTGCTGCTAAGAAGCAGATGTGGATGAGGAGGGTTGTGGCTTTTGGCTTCCTTGTCACTCTATGGATGATGCCTGTGCAAGCACGGTCACCACTGAGAATCTGAATAAGCTGATTTGTTCTCATCGTTGGAATAGGGAAGGAAATTTGCTTTAGGCCCTGTTGTGGAGAAATTTTGAACCTCACTGTGGTAGGGTGCCACTGGATATGTCCATCAGAAGATGAAGATTATTCACTGATATGATACTTACCCCTTTTTTTTTTTTTTTTTTCCTGTGGTATCCTGTTCCTATCTAAGTTGTTAACAATATTCTGAAACTTGCTTACAAGGTAACAATGACACGATTATATAATATGTGTTTTTTGGGTACATTGTTTGTGCTGAACAGCTGGGCCCAGAGGGTGGTGATTGGTGATGTGAAGTCTAGTTGGAGACCATCGGTGTACCCCAGTGGTCAATACTGGGTACAGTCCTTTTCAATATCTTCATTACTTATCCGGATGATGGGGCAGAGTGTACCTTCAGCAAGTTTGACAACACAAAACTGGGAGGAGTGGCTGTTACACCAGAGGGTAGGGATGGACTCCTAATGACAATATGAAGTGTGCAGTTAGAGCAGCAATGTAAACTTGTCGCTGTGCAATGAAGATCACAGATCAAAGCCCTTTTTGATCTTCAGCCAATAAAAGTTTTCCTTTTGTCTTAAGCAGTAGCTGCATTTCTCAGGAGAGAAATCCATTTCCCTTCCTTCAAAGCTTTGTCCTTCACAGAAACATGGGAGCTCTCCTGGATATGCTCAGTGGAAACTGGCCCTACGCCCTTCCCAGTGTATCAGTCTTTGACGGAGGAGGACGTACAGGTTGTGGCAGGGGAAGTTTGGGCTGAGCTTTTCAGCTCCTCACATTTCCTGTTCATCTGCAACGTGCCTTCCTAACACATCCCATCTTGTCTTTCACCATGTATAGCACTGATGGGACACTGAACACTCTAGAGGTTTTCCACTTCCATTTCACAGAATTGTAGGGTTTGCATCGAGTCTCAAACCATTCTCTTTGTCTGACAAGGAAACTCACTGCGAACTGTGACATCCAAGCAAAATTTCTGCTGTGTTTCTTTGCATCAGCTTTGAATATAAACCCACAGACTGTAGATTTAGACTAATTAAGTCTCTCTAATAAGTCCCCTTCCTGTTATTGCAGAGCATGGAAAAATTGCCAGAAATATATACATTTGATTTTTAAAAAGGGAAGTGGATCATAAGGTCAAAAGCATGCTTACATTAATAAATTATTATAGTAATTTAACTTAGAAACCTCTGGTTTAGCCTTACTGGAATACAGGCTGGCCTCTTCAAAGCTGCATTTATTTGTTTGTGGCTTAAATTCAGAGTGGAACTCAAAAATCAGAAAGATTTCACTCAAACAGTTTCATCTGGGCTGGGATCTAAGTTACCAAACTTCAGAAAAAGGGAAATTTTTTATCTTAAAGTTTTAAAACTCCTGGAAGTGATTTATGTAACACAAAGCCTGTCAAATGCTTAAATATCATCACGATTGCAACACTCTAATATTTTAGGTAGATGTTTATCATGACATAGCTTTAATGAAAATGCAGTGCTGTTTAAAATCACAGACCTCTATGTTTGCCCCTAAGAGACTGAGATTAATTGATGTAAGTGCACACATATACGGAGTTTTGGTGGGTTTTTTGTGTTAGACGTATAATATCACTTGCACTGTACTCAGGAGAAGAGTCCTTACAGAACAGACATTCAAAGTACACTAAATAGTTAAAAAAACCCATTGTATACATGGAATATTTCTGTCATTTTGGCTTCAAAAGTGGTTTTATTTCCCAGTTGTTACCTTTGTCACTTGCTTTTCTGCAATGTGACCTAATACAGAGGCCATTTGTAATGCCTTGTGATCTCATATTCCTCATTTATGATCAAGTCTTTCTCACCTCATCATGTGGAAAAATATATTTTTTAAAATTTTTATTTCCTGTGATGAATGTATCACTATGTGGGTGTTTTTAGTCACAGATACTGATGAGTGAATAAACGAGACTTAAGGATTGCTCCATTTAAAGTCATTTGAGCAAATTCACAAATCAAAGGAGATAAAACTGGTCTTTTATAACTTGAACTGGCTGGGTTTTCTTCACAACTCTTACACTGGTTTCCACAGATCCTTTATATATTTCACAGAAATATTTCAAAGTAAAAAATTTTATATCTTTCCTTAACTTAGTACGAGAGCTGAGCTAAAAGGACACAGATATTTTATTTCAGATTTGTATTCGGTGCTTTAATCTACTGCCCTTTAAAGTATAACCCATGATAGAAGGTCACCAGATTGTGTCCTGCTTTCATTGTAGTGTACACTATCCCCCTCCCTTTTTTTTTTCTGTTAATAAAATACATTTTTCATTTTAACAACATTTATGAGCATTGTAATTTTTTTAGGGCTGAATCCTGAAAGATGCTGAGGACCAATATTTCCCATATTTTTCAGTGAACATAAGTGTCTTCTCTGACATTCTCAGGAGTCTGATCATTATACTGGTATATAGCAGATGGACATGACAGAGGGTGAGCTTTGGCAGCACTGTAAGGCAGATACCAGCTTTACTCTGACCATCTCCAAGGGAGAGACAAGCACTCCAACAGAATTTCAAGCTGCTGCTTCCATTTTGTTTTGGGGGTCCTTTTTCTAGGTGCCTGTTCCTCTGGTATTTCTAATACAGACAGGTAAACAACCAGGTGCTCAAATTACAACTGTTGTCTTATTTAACTATTTGTGAAATGTTATGTATTTATATAGTTCACTTGTTTGTACTTTTTTCAGTTAAACTATTACCGTTCTTAGTTCAAAAATATTCTTAGACTTTCTTAGTACTATACAATATATTTGTACACAGGCTGTTACTTTGATTCAAGAATAAATATAATAGTTATTTCTGATTGAAATAAATGAAGCAGCAGTATATTTTATATGGAATTCGTCACAGACTGAATAAGTAAGAAATTCTAATGCAAAATAATTTTGGAACGAGACTGCAAAATTTAAAGACTGGAAAATAAAATTACTGTCATGGATCTCTGCATAAGAAAAATATGAAATCTTTTTCTATTAACTTTTTTTTCAGATATACTATTAGAAACATTTCTTTGAAACACATAAGACTAATTGTATACGTTTTCTGACTTTTATGCATGAAAGCATCATTTTGTCCACAAAAGCTGTATTTAAGGTATAAAGCAGAATCTGTCTATTTTCAAAAAGGTATAAACTTGAACAAATAATTCTCTTTTCTAGGAGCAGTTCACAAGGCGAGATGAGAGTTAGTGGACTATACTTACAAAAATCATTCATAGCAACACCCATGCAATTTAGGAACTGTGTGGGAAAGATTCACGTGAGCTCCGGTGGAAATGTTATAGGCATCTGTGCATTTCAGACTTACTGAGTTAAAGATTTTTGCTTAATTTCTGTTCATCACTAACTACCATCAAGAAAAATTAAAGTTGACTTTTGTAAATGTTAAAAAAATATTGTTCATTTTTTAATGCTTCTGAATCAGATGTATTGCTCATTAACCTAAAACAGCTTTGGGAGCCTTCCTGCAAAGGACAACATTTATGCAAAACACAAGAGGATGCAAAAATTGGACAGATAGTAAAAATGAGTGATGACTACTTATTTTCTGTGATAACACTAGGTTTTATTGTAACAACTAGTAGGAAATAAATTGGTATAGAACTTATTTCTCTTTTTTTCAATCTCATTTTAGGTCTAACTGTGCTGAAAATATCCGTAAACACATCTTACATACAGGAAAGCATGAAGGGGTGAAAATGTATAACTGTCCTAAATGTGACTATGGAACCAATATCCCTGTGGAGTTTCGTAACCACTTGAAAGACCAGCACCCAGACATTGAAAATCCTGACCTGGCATACCTGCATGCTGGTAAGGTCATCCTTCCCATGGCTTCTTCTCCTTTCTAGATGAGCTTTCTTAAATTATTGCAATAAGAAAACTAGCTATTACGTTATTATTGTTTATTGTGAAGAAGAACGTGATTTTAAAATGGGCTTATTCCTCTTCTTGTTTTCAGAAGGGATGAAGGTTTTGTGGTAAGTGCTGAAGTCCATTCATGTTTCACAGCAGAGCTTGCAGTACAATACATAAACATCAGAAGTGCATGCTACTTAGGTGCCTCATTCTGAAATCTAGTTGAACTTTTATAGAAAAGTATTTTTGTAACATATGTGTTAAGTCCCTCTGCCCACCCTCTTCCCCCAAGAACAGAAATGCAAAATTCCTTCGGAAATACATTGGGAAATTAATGTACCACTTTAAAAAGTCTTAGATTACATCACAATAAAAGCAGACAGTGTTCAGCTTCAGAAGGCAGAACAGCAGAGATCAATCAATAAATTACATGTATGTTTTGAGGCTTTAGCTTAGTGAGCACATGCCTGGAAATCACTGGAGCAATGCAAAACAAAAACATTGCTTTTGGAAACAGGAATTAAAAGAAAATCATTGGAGTGTGTTTAGGAACAAGTATTTTTTGAGAGATTCTACAGTTCAGAATAGACTACAGAAATTTAATGGGAGCATCAAGTTAGGAGAAATGTAAGAATTCAAAGGCAAGAGGTTAGGAGAAATAATGCAAAATTGAGCTAGAGCTTGAATTAAATGTGATCTTAAGAGAGGCAGATAACTTAGACATCACTGGGCGGGAAGACAAGTCAGAGCAGTGGGGAAAAAAAGAACAGATGGTGAGAAGAAAGAGTTGGGGAATCCAGAGGAGGAAGAACCTGTGTGGGCCAAATTCTCCCTAAGATGCAAATTAATCTTCTATTGATGTACTACTCTTAGTACTGCTGTGTCAGATTTGAATGTTCTTCTCTAAGGAATTGCTCTCATAATCTTTCAGACCCTCATACCTGTAAATTACCATGACCCAGAGAGCTTTCATTCAGGTCTGTGCAGTGTGTACACTCAAGTTATTTTAAAACCTCTTAGTCTTCTCCAAATGACTGCTCGCTTTCCTGACTAGAGGCAGTGTATTATTTGTACCATATATTCCTATTTGCCAAGTATTCCACTTTATTTTGGAACCAATCATCATGTCATGTCAGCATATGGTGGATAATATCTGGATGTGCAAACAAAACGCCAGTTGGCAGAATACCAATTTCAAAATAGGTCAGAAAACTGAAATCACATTTCACCATAGTTCTCACTAAAGTAAAGGACTATTCAACTCGGAGCTTAAATCCAGGCACCGTTGTATTTTTACTACAATAATACCACTTAAAATAATATGAAAACTAAAAGTTTTTTTCAATAGACATATATACAGACATAATACAGCTCTAACACTGGTAGAATCATTAACATTTTCCCAAAATTACAAAACCTGTGGAAGTTTTAATGTTACTTGTTCAAGACTGTGTCTAAGTAAACGAATTGCTCATTGCATCATGCTGGGATTAAAACTATCCAATTTGCTCATCTTTACATCACAGGAAAACTGTCATCAATCTGTTGTGTTCTAACAATACCTATTTTCTATACATTCATTCTTATACTGTAGAAATCCCTTCTCACTAAACAAGATACTGTACAAACATATTTGTATAGGCAAGAACTGGTCGTCACCTAATTATTGCCAGGCTGGCCTAGAATTGGTGTCCAACAGAAGTGTTCAAATGCTGTTTGCATAATCCCATTGCTAAAAGGGCAATACTGTACTTCCTTTGAGGAAGAAACACTAGGTGTGACGTAGGTGATAATTGTGAATTCATGAGAGTTATATTAAAGGGATTTTTGTTTTTTTCTTTTCAATCCATTTCTCACTGCTGGACATCTGAGAGTTAAAGGTTTTAGAGAAGATTTTTAGAGGAATGAGGGGATAGCTCTTGTGCCCTGGGTAACATTCCTTATCAAAATAAGATTTGTTCTGTGTCTGCTTCACGATTACCGATGACTTATTGGTCACTGGCTGCACCCACAGAGAATCTGCAACACAGCATAGAATCCTTTAGGATGATAGGAGTATGAAAGTGTCACACAAGATCGATTTTTTTAACTTAAACATGTATGTCTGTCTTTTGTGTCCTAATATTGCTTTGTAACAAGAAAGCCAGCCCCTTTGCTTCTTTGAGCAGAATAGAAATAGAGTAAGTCTCATCACTGGCAAAGAGACAGATGCCAACACCAGACACTTTGCAGGATTAGTCAGAAACTCCTTCACCACAGCCCACCAAGAAGGGAGCTGTGGAGTACCTTCAGGCTGTCACTTAGAGTAACAATCAAGTCTGTTTCTCATCTGTGAAGTTAAGATTATTAGATGGATTTCAGAATTAATGCTCCTTATAATATCATGCTTTAATACTAATTTCTGTTTAGCTTTTTTCTACATTTAACCCATATGTGGGGCTAAACGATAGCAGCTGCTCTATCGCCCTATGACCCCTCCCCAGCAGAGAAGGGTGATGAGGAAAAGGAGAGGAGACTCTTGGGTTGAAATGAAAACATTTAATGAAACAGCCAAACTAATAGCAATATCAAGTATACAGTTATATTCAGCCCAGTGAATGTCCTGTGGTCACAGTAAAGAGGAAGGCAGCTCTGGGGAGAAGGACAGGTTCAGGAGCCCACGCAGCAAATCCCCCCTATCTTCAGCAAACTTCCCTCTTTATACTGATGTTTCTAATCTGGGGTACACCTGTAGCCAGGTTGGGTCAGCTGTCCTGTCTGGCTTCAAGCTGCTAATGTCCTACAGACCATGACTGGCTCTGTGATCCTGTCCCAACAAAGCCAGGATTACACATGGGACAGCTTTCTTTGGCAACTACTGCTTTACATGGTCAGTAACAGCTCCTGCTTGAAGAAACTGCATCTCTAAGGGAGATGCTGTGGGAGGTGGAAGGCAGAACAAGTTCACCTCTGCCTGAGTAAGGATGACACTGTAATTGATAGGTGTGGGTTCCTGTTCTAAGGAAATACCACAAAACCAGGTCTTCAGAATTTCTCATCCTCTTTTTACTATAGGCTCTGTCATAGAGGAAGATACTTAACTATACAATTATATTCCTTATAAACCTTATGAAGTTCCATTTTATATTTTTAAATAATAACAATCTAGAGGGTACTTTTGCCTTTAACTTTTAAAATGTACTGCATTTCAACAGCAAGTGTTTAATGCACACAAAATAACAAAGATAAATGCATCTGCACATAAAATTATGGATTGAATTTGCTAGATTACACTTCAAACACTGATTTACACATGTAACCTCTAATTTTTATACAAACCGTCAAATCTGGAATGTCATTATCTGCTGTTCTGTAAGAGATTTATGCCTGTTTCTTGATATTCTCTGACCTGTTTTCCCAAGGTCTGTGTTGGATTCCAGAAATCCACAATATTAACTTATTTTCTTTAAAAAAAATCACATTTAAGATACCAATAGATTGTATAACTGCTTTATAACAGAAGAGGGCTTACTAGCAAGTTCAGGGACCCTGCTGTTAATGTTTTAGTCATGGAAATTTGGTTCCAGTGGAAGCTATTAATATTATTCTTTTTATCAATGAACAAATCTGAAAAAAACTGTCATTACAAATGGAAAATTATACGAGTGAATTTTCATATCATATTGATGACTATCATTTTACTGGTTTGTTTGGTTTTTTTTTAAATGGGATTATTTTATAAAGAACATTTGTCTGAGTTTCTCACTGTGGGCTTGCCCATATGGCAGGTCTCAAAATAAGCTGAAGAAATCTTTGGATTGATTCTTGTATACATTTCCAAGAGACTTGATATGGTGTGGTTTTCTTCCAAATGATGCTACATGTCAATACTGAGTTGAACTGAACTTGAATACTGTGACAAGTGGGGCAAGGGACAAGTCCATACATGTGATAGAACTTGGAAGACATCAGTACTCTGGCTTAGTGCTTTGTCTGCTTTGGAGGAGCATCACTTGGTGTAGTGATAACTTCAATTTGAACTAAGTGTTCATCATTTAGGAGCTCTTTTTTTATGAGCATTATGACATTATTATGATGCTTTATTTATACCCGAAGAGTGTAGTATCTATGGCTTGACATCTCCATTGTTTCAATAGCTGCCTAGACCGTGGCATCTCATTCTGTGCATAGGAGTTTTCTGTGGATACTAAACTGGCTGTAAAGCAAAAAACTCTTCAGAGAGCAGAGGAGCAGTTTGCTCATTGTTTTCGTGATCATGTTGAAAGTTGTGCAATAATAGGAACAGGCTGCCCAGGGAGGTTGTGGAGTCTCCATCTGGAGACACTTAAGACCTGCCTGGATCTGTTCCTGGGTGACTTGGTCTAGGTGATCCTGCTCTGGCAGGGAGGTTGGACTAGATGATCTTCTAGGTCCCTTCCAACCCCTGACATTGTGTGATTCTGTGAATATTGGGGTTTTATGTGTTGTTTTCTGTGCCGCATTGCTGAAAGTGAACATGATCTCTAAGAACGAGCACTACTCAAGGAAGTCAGAATAGCCCAGTTTTTCACCTAGAGACTGCTATGGTGGGCTTGCTCTCTGAGTCTCCCCATCTGCAAAATAGGTGCAACGTCTACATAGTTAGAGTCACAAAGCTTTTGTTTCAGAATGGCTTCACAAGTCAACTGTGTGTTTATGGAACTACTTAAGACATTAAACAGAAAATTTGGAGGTGTTTCACTTAATTTAGAATTAGGAGTCAGATGAAATCTTCCTTGGAAGTCTTTTCATTTAAAAAGAATCAGGGAAGCCAGATCAATTCATTGTATGCCTTAATAAGTCTGTTTTTTCTTTAAAAGTGCTTGTGAAGCTCTCAGGTGATCCAGCATGTTCTGAGAGACTCTACCACCCTGGGTCCTGCAAATAAGAGTAGAGAATCAGTTACTCTTACAGATCCTGACAGAACTAAAGTGTGAGCTGCTTCCCCTCTCTGAACAGATGTGTTTTGGGGAATGCTTGGAAGTACTGCTTAGCGTGCCTGTGCCTCCGTGAAATTATAGGTGCCTCTGGGGTTGGGCATCCACAGAACAAAGAACATGATGATCGTGTTTTGGCAGTTGGCTGCCTACATGGTGATTGAGCGCTTAGTGCTCATGAAGAGTTACATAATTCATGACCAAAATGATAGATAGGTACATGATTATAGTGTATGAGTTGCTTCACAGGGAGAAAATATCAGACATGAGCTACTCCTAATCTGGCTGAGAAAAGCCTAAGAAAAATCAGTTACTGAAAGCGTAGTCAGACAAATTGAAAAGAGA
The DNA here is from genome assembly GCA_024611195.1 of Ceyx melanurus. Classification (NCBI taxonomy): domain Eukaryota; kingdom Metazoa; phylum Chordata; class Aves; order Coraciiformes; family Alcedinidae; genus Ceyx; species Ceyx melanurus. Next base: position 3,499 of record JANHGL010007913.1, on the reverse strand, counting down.
AACAAGGTGCAAACACTTAGATATGAGGTCGATTGAGCTCTGGCAGCAACTAACAGGAGAAATTATCCCTGTACCATTCCTTTGAGCCTTGAGAAGACTGGATGTCTTTCTGGAAGATGGGTTTTAGGAGGGCCCAAGGTTGCTGGGTTCACTGCAAAATTAATTGTTATTTAAGAGGCTTTGATGTACCAGAAGCAGACTATTATCTAACAGTCCTTTCTTCTCTTAAAACAGTATTAATTTACAGCCTGTTGATAAGGGTTGTGTTTGTCTTTAGGTGCTGTAATAGCAAAGGGATAGCTGAGGAAACACAAGTACCCCACAGTGTTCTTTCTCACAGAGGTGACAATCCCATCATCAGTACTAAATTCTTACTCTTTGGGCCTGAAGTATCTGTACCTCAGTAGAGATACACTTGCCTAATATGTTTCTTTCTGGTATGTCATTAAATCCTTAAAATAAAATACATTAAAAGATACATTTAATTTATTTATTAAGGTATTAAAAGAACTTCTGCTTTTCTGGTTAGCAGGTCCCTTATTGTGTTATTGGCTGCTGAGATCTGAAATTGATGAAATACAGTTATTTACTCATCTCACAAACCCTGGCCTACACCCTGTTTTTTTGGGGGCATGATTTAGTTCTTTCCAGAAAGCAGTGAAAATGAGAAAAGTTTACCCTAAAGTCTCTCTTATGCATGTTTGAAAATATTTTTCCAAACTTTCTAAAGTGCACTTTTTGAAAGGCTGTGCTCTACACATATTCCTCTTTCAGTTTCTTTAGCTTTGGAGAAACAAGGCTATACTAGCAACCTGGAACATGATTACATCATCAAGGGACAAAATTGTGATCATATCAGCTGTAACCGTTGCAATATTCATGAATGGAATGCTGAAACTTGAAATAGTTAATCCCAACTAAAATTGTGATCTTTATCCCATTTGACAGCTACATTTATCAAATTATTAAGAGGAAAAATTGATTGCTAAGAGTTATGGTGTGATCTATTATCTGATTTTATCAAGGTATAACTGTATTGCCAAGTAGAAACTGCAGACTTATTCAGAATGTGAATTGGACACACATAACCTGATAATATAGCAATTATACTAGTATCCTAGTGCTTTTCTACTTTTAATTTTTCTTTTCTTATCCTTTCTTTTCTGTCTTCTGACTGTAGAAGAAAATACAAAGTTGAAAAAAATTAGGAAAAATGAAATAATAAAAGCCCATTTACCCCACTCTCTGAATATGTCAAAGTACAAAAATGTAAAATTAGTAAATGTTATTTATCAATAAACAATCTAAATACAAGTCAGTTGAGTACCTGTGTAAATTTGTAATTCATACATTAAGTAAAGCCTTCAAAGAATGGATATACAGTTTTGTTTGCAAGCCTATTTAACTTTTTTCTTGGAGTAGTTATATTCTTAGTCTTTATCACTGTTTCAATAACATGCTTTAACTCCTATAATTTGAAACAATATTAAAAAATCTGTCATTGCTAGTAATAGCAGAATATTGCTTGGTTTTCTAGTCAGATAAAACAATGTTTTTTATGACTGGTATACTTAAAAAAATAAATAAAAAAAAAAGCTCTGCTTCAAACAGATTTGCTCTTGGCATAGCTATTAGTGCCAGTCTTTCAATAGTGTGTCATGTTGATTGGCAGACACTCCCTTTCTTCTTTTGTGAAGAATAATAATTTTAGTGTGTGCTTGAAATAAAAACCTAGTATAAATGATTTTCTGTTTGTAAAGGAAAAAGCTAGGTTCCTTATAACCTCTGTAGATTACGTATTATTGTCTTTCAGGAAAAATTAAGTTAAAAAAGAAAAAGTAAAAACCTAAGTCGTTTGGTTATTTTTGTAACTGTCTTCCACCATTGGAAAGCTTTATATGCCTAGCAGAGCTTCCATAGCCAGTGTCTTTATCTGGGTGGTCATGATAGTAGAGTTCATTCTTTCCAGATAACAGGTAAAGTAGAAAAACAAAATAAATAAAACTGATATCATTAAAGTATTTTTTCTTATTTTCTAGTATGCAGCTTTTACTTCTGCTGTTGAAGAGCCTGGGAACTCCTTTCCTAGTCCCTTAGTTGCTTTTCCTGTATGTTGTTGCTGAGTGACATGATAGAAAGTGTTGAAATATTTTGATGCACGTATTACATCATCTAATTTGCAGAAACCACCTCTATTAATGTTTGGTAAACTCTACAAGTGGATAGTATCCCCATATAAGAACGGAAAAGGAAAATATTTCCTAGACGAAAGTCTGGAACAAGTCTTAATACCTCTAATAATCAAAGGTATAATGTCTGTCATGTTGTACACCATTTTTACATAAGCTGTTTGGCCATAAGCTTCATGGCCTTCACACAAGTGGTTTTCTCTTGTGACGAAAGGCTGAGACACCTTGTTCTGTTTAGCCTGGAGAAAACACTGAGAGGGGATCTGATCAGTGCTTATCAATATCTAAAGGGTGGATATCAAGAGGAAGGGGCCAGACTCTTTTCAGTGGTGCCCAGTGACAGGACAAGGGGCACAAACCAGAACACAAGAAGTTCCACCTCAACATGAGAAACTTCTTTCCTGTGAGTCTGACAGAGTCTGGAACAGGCTGCCCAGAGAGTCTGTGGAGTCTCCTTCTCTGGGGACTTTCAAAACCAACCTGGATATGTATGTGGGCAACCTGCTCAGAGTGAGCGTGTTTTAGCAGGGAGGTTGGACTAGACAATCTCCAAAAGTCCCTTCCAATCCTTCTCATTCTGTGATTCACAGTCTGTGTAACACAAATGGCATCTGTAGTCAAAAACCTGAATTCAGTCCAATGGCTTTCTGCCCTTGGCCCACTGCCCTGGGGATTTCCTAGTTGTCACTGTTTGTTTCCGAACACCTATCACAGTTTGTCACAGGGCAAATAATTTTTGGTGGGGTGAGCATTTACTTGTGAACAGCTTGAATCTCTTTGCCTATGTCTAAACATTTTATGTGGGTGTTGTTGTGTCCCTGCTTTCCCATCATCCCTCCCTGTGGCATCCTGCTTTCCAAGGCAGGGAACCATTCACCAACCCCCTTGAAGGGGGCTGTACCACACTGGCTGATACAGAGACCCCCATCAGTTTTGAAAATTTCTGTTGAACCCTAACGCCCACCTTGTATCTTCCCTCAAACCACTCTTGGGTGGGCAGCTGCTTTGCAAATTCTTTGTGTTGAGGTGGTCACCATGTGTGATATCCCTGCTGGTGTTCGGAAAGACTGTTGCCTCTTCAAGGATGTCAGGTTCACTGATGAAAATAAGATAATCTTACTCCAAGCTATTATTTCATGAGACTAATAGATAAAATATCCTTCATAAAGAATGAGACACGTTATTGCCTATTTGGTGCTAAAAATAAGTTATCCTACCATAAAACTTCTAAAGGCCACCCTTTGCCACCCTAAATATTAAAATAGGCATAAAATAATCCCGGGAGCAATGCTGCAGCACAAAGACTATTC
>JANHGL010007910.1:22018-38847 GCA_024611195.1 Ceyx melanurus | reverse complement strand
AACTTCTTTGCTGGGAGGGTGCCAGAGCCTGGCAGGGGCTCCTCAGAGAGGTTGTGGAGTCTCCTGCTCTGGAGAGTCTCCAGCCCCCCTGGATCTGTTCCTGTGCCCTGTGCTGGATGAGATTCTATTCCATGGGCTGCTCTGGCAGGGGGTTGGACTCCAAGATCTCCAGGGTCCCTTCCAACCCCTGACACCCTCTGATCCTGTCAAATAAGACTGGGAGAGTGAAAATGCTGGTGCTGGCCTGTCTCCAAGATCAGCTTTGCTACTGGGAGCTGCCAAAAGAGATGTGACTGCAGGAGGAATGTGCAGATGCCAGAAATCTGGTTGAATAAACTTCTTCAAGAGCATTGGGTGCCTTGAACTTGGCTCCAGTGTGGCTTGGGGTTCCAAGACTTCTGTGAATTAGGAAACCTCCATGTAACTGGATGGGAAAGAAAAGGGGTTGAAGGGGGATGACTTTACTGTAGATACACAGAAATGAAACTGTAAATTGACATTAAATTTAAAATTAAAATTAAATCAACATTGGCTGCACCTGCAAAACCTTTTTATTTGTTTATTTTCATAAAGAAATAATTTTCTTTTATAGATATGGAGTCCTGTTCTGTATCTCAGCATGTGATGCAAGGGGGGCAGCAGCTAGTTTAATCACAGACACCAATAAAAAGGAAATTGTCATTAACTGCAAAACATAATAGCAGTGAGAAACCAGACAAATTAGAAGCCTGGAGGGACTCCAGCTACAAGGAAGCTGAATTTCCTGATATAAGAATAAAAATAACAGGTTTGGGGTATTTTTATTTTTTTTGCTGTTTGTATCTAGATTTTATCAGTCCAGGTTGAAAATGGAAAAGTGGGAACTTACATTGCTCTCCCATTGATGGAAAAGATGTGCAAAGTACACCAATAATATCGTGATCTTCAGCAGAAGAGTAACACAGCTTTTTGATACAAACCCCAATATCCTCCTGGGAAAAGTTTAAACAGAGCCAGGAGCTGTCAGGAAAAGATTCAGGATACATAACAAGAAGAAATGATGCAAAATGGTGAAATTAAGGTAACAAATGGATAGAAAAAAAATCCCTTTACTAGCATTAAAAACGAGTTTCAATACAACTGAAAAGGGTGCAATGCAATGAGTGTACTTAATGCCAATGTAGCATCTTCATAACTACTTCTAATGAAGAGCTAATAAATATGGAGTCTTTGCACACTGTTACTCAGCATACAATGCATTAAATACTACTCTTGACATCTTTTTATCTTGGGGGGTGGAGGGAAAGACTTAATTGCTCCAGTGTATCTCAGCAAAAGTTATTTCTTTTGATGTGCTGCAGCTTTAGGAGCCAATGACTATTTTCTTGTGACCTTGCTAACTCAAGTTATATTTTTCTTTCTCCCTGTAAAGCTGAAAGAACTTTAATTGTGCTTCTAGTTAGTGTGCATACAGAACACACTATTTGCTCTATTTCCTGCAGGCAGCTATGACAATTCCAGCTCTGCCTTCCTCCCACATCTCCTCCCAGATGACTTGCTGCACCATTTGAGGTCCCTGGTATGCTGTCTGCTGTAGATCACCAAAAAAACCAACACCCTGCTGTGAGAAATGGGTAATATCTGTGTCCTCTGACATGTCCTTATCATCTAGCAGCAATCAGGCATGGCATCAACTCTGGGGACATTACTGTAACAGATGACAGAGGAAGAATGAATATAATTCTTCCAACATATTTTTTTGAGAGCATGCTATTAGAAGTTGAGCAGTTTGGAGTTCAAAGGCAATGATTTAGGATTTCCAAGGGAATGGAAAATTCAGTGCTGCCACAGATTAAAGCCCTAAAACCAGCTTTCCTCCTCAAAAAAAACTCTCAAACCAAACCAAAACTGGAAGGAATAATGTCACTTGTAAGTATCACCTGTAAGTATGAAAAGGGGTAAGATTAATGGAAATACACACCAGCATTATTTATTGCTTTATTTTTGGAGAAACTGCTGGATTTTCTCCTCCATGGTACACTGCAAAGGTATTGAGAGCTCTGTCAGGTGTTTATTAATAGATTCTATCAATCTAGAGATAAAAATCCATGAAGTAGTTTGAGAGAAGAATTGAAAGATGGCTGATGTCAAGTACTGGCACAGGCTTGAGATGTTTGAAGCAGTGCTTTTGTACTTGCAGCCCCACAGTTACAAAGTACAGCTTTATGAGTCCTCTGGCCCGTTCTCCTCATTTACCAAGCCCTGTATCCTCCATAAATGTTCTGCACCTTTTCAAACAATTCACTTGTGCTCGTTGTCTACTCCTTTGTTGCTGCCTTTTTACGTCTCATTCCTCTCCTCAATTCAGTCATAAATCAAACCAACCCACTGCAGGAGCAAACAAAAGTCTGCTGCCAAACTCCCCAACTATTTAATCAGCCCCTTGTTTGTAAATGTTGTGTGTAGGAGGATAGTTTTCTTTGCAGTGTGTGCAGCAATGTCTCTGTGTGGCAGTCAGAATATTTCTGCAGCCCGCTTGCTTTGGGCTTGCACTGCAGAGTTTTGGAATTTGTCCATCTGTTTTGTTAATCTCTTTTGAGCATCTCTTTGCCCCAGTACTCATGTCCTTCTGCTTCAGGTCCTTACCCTCTTGCCTTTTTCCTCCATATGTGCAATTCTTTGATTCTCCCTGTCTTCTCACTCAGCTTTTCCCAATTTTCTCTTGCAGCCTTGCTTCTTGCCAGAGCTATCTCCCAAACCCAGGTATCTGGGATAGGGATCAGTGATACTCTGTTTTCTTCTCTGAGTAGTCCTAGTTCCATTGTTCATCCTCTTCTTCAAAAACATGGAGTCATAGAATGGTTTTGGTTGGAAAAGACCTTCAAAGTTTATCAAGTCCAACCACCTTGCAATAAACAGTCACATCTTCAAATAGACCAGGTTTCTCAGTGACCCATCAAACCTGACACTGAATGTTTCCAAGGATGGAGCATCTACAGCTTCTCTGTGTAACTGTTCTCGTGCCCTCATCATAAAAACTTTCTTCCTTATCCCATTGTCCTATCACTGTCCCTGTTAAAAACTCTGTCCTCCAAATTCCCCACTTTTTGTCTAACAAGTCTTCTTCAATTGCCTCTGCTCCACTGGCCAGGGCTGCTGACAGTCTCACATGCTAACAAGCAACTTGGAAAAATAATGAATCTGAGACTCAAAGTGTTAGGTAACTGTACTGTCTGCCCTGTCCACACTAAAGGTGTTTCTGGGATCATAGCTCATTAAGGATCCGTTTGGGTGGCTCAAACATTAAATTAGCAGGGCAAAAACATATTCCTAGCTATGATTTCTTTTCATGGCATTGTAGATGAAGGTCCTACTTAGATTTTTAAACCAGGGGTGGTCTGTAAAATAGGTGGGATTTGAAACTATTCACAGGTAGGATTGTCACATAGCAGATTCACTCTTGAACCTGAACTCTCTGACCCCCCATTGCTGTTGAATATGCATGAATAAGTAGGTTCTCTGCTCCAGTACTTTGGCAGTTTGTCTGACATGGACAAATACTTTTGATTGAGCTGGGGCAAGGGTGGAGAGCATTAACCAGTAGTCTGTATGCTGGACAGTAATGGGGATAAGGTGCAATTGTATCACAGAATGATTTGGCTGGAAGAGACCTTTAAGATCATCGAGTCCAGCCATTAACCCTACACTGCCAGTGTCCCTAAACCATGTCCCCCAGCACCACATCTACGCGACTCTTAAACACCTCTAGGGATGGGGACTCCACCACCTCCCTGGGCAGCCCATTCCAATGCCCAACCACCTTCTCTGTAAAGACATTTTTCCTGACATCATTAAGGCAAAAACCTTGCACACACAGGGCACGGAGTTATTGTGCGAACAGGCTGTTTATTTTTCCTTATCGTAAAAAAAATCACATAAACTCCCCCGAACAACCGGTTTCTCATCCCCCGCCCTCCGCGGGGCCGGGGCGGGGCGGTGCTGCCGGAAGCGCGGTGAGATCCTCTGGGGTCGGAGGTTCCAAGAGCTGCCACTGCTATCGGTTGAGGACGTTGCGCGGGTCTCTGGGCGTCCACGGAGGGCTCTGGGGATGAGGAAGGAGCCAGAGGACAAGGGGCCACCGCAACAAGTAAGTGGGAGCTCCAGGGTGACAAGGGCGGGAGGGGAAGGAGTTTCGGGAGTGGCGGGGGGAATGGAGAGCGGCTCCCTTCGGGCGCTCGCTGGGCTGGGCAGTGGTGGCGTCCCGCTGACGGCTTTCCCCTGAGGGACGCTCCCCAGAAGCCGAGTCAGGGGCCCTGGAGAGCGGAGGAGGGAGGGAGGGACCACCGCAGGGCTTTGGAAAGGGTGTGGGGCAGCCCTGGCGCCCCCTTCGTGAGGGGAAGGAGACGCCCGTAGTGAGAATGCAGCGCCTTGGCAGAGGTGTCAAAGCCACGTTTTGCTGCTGGGCGGTGCGCTGAGCTCGCCTTTGTGTAGCCGTGGGAGCATAACAACGCCTGAGAGCCGTAATACAGTGCTGGACCATTATTAACGCTATGTTAACTACAGCTTTTCTACTTTGTTTTAAAGTTAAAGAAGGTGTGGTTTTGCAAGCCTTTATAGGTTTAAAAGTCTAAAGGATCTTGCTCCCCAGAAAGTTGTGTTTGGTCATTCAAAGTGCAGTTGATCTGAAACGACCTTTCACGTTCTGGTCAACCACAGTGGATTGTCTTAAGTAGAAGACCCCTATAGTCTCACAGGGCTGCTTATGAACTATTCATGAGCTGCATTTTACATACCTTATAATCATTGATACATGTAATGAAGTAGTTCTGTTAGCTGGGTTCTGTTGTCTTTTATAGTGGTTTATAATTTTTTTGCTAAGCCTTCCTCATTGCTTATATGTTGATATGGACTTTTCTTTGGCTGTTTTGATGTGTAATAATGTAGGCTCATCTGCAGCCTTTTATTAGAGGGTTAAAAGAAGATACTTTTGGGCTGCATGTTTTCATTAAATCTGTAGGGATTTACTGGTTTTAAATACCTTTTCCTCCTTCAAATTTGGTTGTAATTTAAAAGAGGGGTAGGAAGCAAGCATTGGGGTTAGGTGGCTGGAGCGCATGGCAAATAGATTGGGAGGAACAGAGGGTTTTTCTACCTAGAGGAGGTGATAAATTCCACATCAGTCTGAATTAACTTAATCTGATTTAGCTTTGAATTGAGCCTCAGTGTTAAGCAGGAGGTTCAACTAGATAAGCTCCAGGCATCTTTTTGAAGCTATTCTATGATTTGAGAAATGAGCCTTGACTTGCAGCCTAAAAATAATTATGGAATGTAAACAAGTTGAGAGTTTTGTTGTTGTTGTTGTTGTTGTTTTGTTGGGGTTTTTTTATGATTAGTATTTTCTAACTTCTCCTGAATACCCATTTTGGTACCTCTAAGGACAGGTAAACTCTCCTTTTACTTTCATTCTGCTTCTTGTGCAATTAAAAATTTACACATCTTCCCTGTGAGAGGATTTGAGATCTCAATGCCCAAATAATCTTTGGAAGGCAACAAGCTGAGAGGTCTGCTGCACTGATGAAGCTTGTAAGTATTTATCACAGTAAACTGGAACAAGTTTTTATCTTCAGATATAATGTATGCATCTTTCAAGAAAAATGTTGATGCTTTAAAATGTGCTGATCATAATGAGCAGTCTTATAGCTGAACTGTTAAAGCATACTGATATATTGATATTTGTTGGGGTTTTTTTCTGTATTACTTGCAGTTCTTTTTTCTGTAATGATTGTGGAGTGACTGTGTTTAGAGGTAATGTTTTATTGCATTCTTCCTCTAGCAGCAAAAATTCAAGAAAAATTCAGATTTTTTCAGAAAAAATCTGTTTCCAAGAATTACAAAAAAGAAGAAAACAGCTGGCTCATTAAGTTGCAAAATTAGAGGCAAAACTTGAACAGAAGCACAAGGAAGAATTAAAGCAGCTGATGGAAGCTTCACCTGAGCGTAATGAGGTAAGTGCCTTAACTCCAACTGAAGTTGTACAGATAGAATTTCTGTTTGGACTTCTTTAACTTTAAAAATTATAATGTAACACTTCAAAATACTTCTGTTTTTTTGCAGTATTAGTAACCCTCCTCATCTTTGGAATGATTACTTTGTTATGGTGGAGGGATATTGCTGGAAAGGGAGTTTGAGTGGATTTTGTAGTTATTGTTGATTAGTGTTTGGCTTCCTCTTGAGGTTAAGAGCTCAGTCAAATTTATTTTTAACTTCCTGTTCTATTTGCAATATAATCTTATGTAGACTTCTAGATTATTGTTTGTCTTCAACTGGCATTTGAATGATGTAGTGTCTCTTATCTTTCAATTCTGTCAACAGTTAAATTTAATCCTTATAGTAAAAACATAGAAAAAATCTCACACTTATTATGAAAACAATATTTTCTGTTGTTAAAATTCCCCTACCTAAGTTGTTTCCTAATGTGGTGAAATAGGTGGTCCTGAAGAAATGACTGCTATTAATAGCTTTTGTACTGCTGTTGTAAGGTGTTGTAAGGTGTTATGTACATGTTGGTATAAATAAGATTTCTCTTGTTGTGTAATTTTTTTGTGGTGTCAGAGGCGTTTAATATATATTGGTCATGATTTGCTAAAAAAAAAAAAGTTTGGGAGGTCTCTTAGAGTTTGGTAGTGTTGATTCAAAGAGCATTTCACAGATAGAAATTTAGTGAGAAAACATTTTAAGAGTTAAAAGGAAGTACTAAGCCAAGAACTGTACAGGCATCTTATAAATGTCAACATTTTTTTTTGTTTTGTTTTGTTTATAATCTAGGGAAAAAAAAAAAAGCTGCCTTGGAGAAAGAAAGAGAAGAATAGCTGAGATAGAAAATTTAATGGGTGCTAGACATCTTGAAAGTCAGAAGCTGGTTTCCCTGTTGGCACCAAGTCACTTGGAGATTAAACAGATCCCTTCAGATGGCCATTGCATGTACAGAGCTATTGAAGATCAGCTTGATGATTGCCAGAATTCCTGGACTGTTAGAACTCCAAGGAACCAAACAACAAAAGTCTCTGACTTCCTGCCATTTCTCAAAAACCCTAATACTGGAGACTTGTATAGGAGGGGTAAGACTTGTGACATAAAAGATTTGTAAAAACTTCTTGATCTTGGTTATTATTGAATTGGGATAACCCATTATACTGTTTGATCTTGAATTTTTGTTACTTTTTTGGTTCAGCTCTGTTTTATGGAACACAGAAGTATGATCCCTTATGAAACTTGATATACCCGATTTTTTAAATTTTTTTTGTTGTTGTTGTTTTTTTGTTTGTTTGTTTTTTATTTTATTTTAAAGTAATCTGTCAAATGATTCCCTATTAAAAACATAAAAACTTGCTGGTTACTGGATGGTAATCACGTTCCAGGATGTGATTTAAGTTGTATTATAAAGAGCTTATCTACCAGGTTAGGGCTGATTTTAATAAACTTTATATTGGTATTTACAATTTATGTAGGAAAGCTGTTAAAAATGAATGTGAAATTCAAGCAAGTCTATAATAGCTTGTATAAATGATTTTTCTACCCCTTTTCACTGTTTACAATGGTGCTTTTGGAGCCCTTTCTTATAATCAGACTTAAAAAAATATCAAGAAAATACAAAGTAAAGCATTTATATATGTGTGGAGCAATTATATAGGCTGATTAATGCTGTTAAACAGAATTTTATGTGCTAATTTTAACTCTGTGCGAGCAATTCAGCCAATACTTTACGGAATGCTACAAGTTCATTTTACCCATTAGATAACTACAAAATAGTGAAACTGATGTAGAGTGCAGCAAGAAACTGTTTGACCTTTTTTCTTCTTCCAAGTTACTCAATCTGTGCCTTAAATTCACCAGAATTAAAAACTGCCCTTGTTAATACTCCCCTATTTAATGACCTCATATATTTTCTGTGCTAAAAGTTATTCATTAAGCTGTCTTCCAATGCTGTTAATGTTTGGCATGATAAATACTTTTAGTGAAACTGAACACTCATTCTGTAATTTTTTTTATAGGTGTATGAAAAACTTTTACAGAATTGTAATTTTTTCCTAATCCATAGGCATGTGGATTAGGAGAACATTACAATTCTGTAAAAGTTTTAACAGACACTGCTACAGAAAATGGAAACTAGTGAAGAGAAGTCATGAATCCACATGGACAACAGTTGCGTCTTGGTGTGTTGGCCCTCAGAGAATTGAGTCAGACTGGAAAATAAAACTAAGTGGAAAGAGAACTGATAAAAAAACCATGCTGGGTTTGACTGTAATTCAGAAAAAACTCCTGATTTAAAACAAAACCAAACCCACATACAGTATTCTGAACCTGCTGGTGCTGTTTTTAGAAGATCTCTACAATAACTGTGTAGATCAGATATTTTTCTTAATAGAGTTTCATCCCATGCTTCAGTGAAAATACAAAGTAGTAAATTTAATTCTTCAGAAGAAATGCAGATTAATATTACCTGAAGGTTGCTGTTACGTTATTTCTGGCAGATTTTGATGATCATGGAAGAGTTCAGGCATTTAAAAGAATTGCTTTTTTGATTGCTGTAATATCTGCTACAGTCTTTATAGTTCTACCAGGATCTAGCTTTAGTAGGGATATCCTTCTTTAGGCAGATCTAGTAGCAAACTATCTTGCTTGGCTGAAGGAATTGCAGTCTTTGAGTTTAAACTGTATTTTAGACTTTCACCAAGGTTTGAAGTCTTCACTCTTTGGTTGGTTGGCTTGGTTGTTTGGCTTGTTTTTTTTTTTTGTGTTTTTTTTTTTTTTGGTTTTTTTAGTTGAGAGTAGGAACTGTATATTAGATGCTGTTCCTAATATGAATTTGTAGGAAGAGCATTGTTATTTATGATTATACATTGTAACATTTATGCTAGTTAACCATACTCTTCATCCTTCTTAGTCTTTGACTATAGATTTCAATTATACAGAAATCTTACAAACAAAAAACCCTTCTTAAATGACCCCACTTGGGTAGTGAAACTCATCCGAATTCATTGCTTATAGATCTGAGGATCTAAGCACTTTGTGATCTAAAGTGTGTTTTATGTTTAAAACAACAGGTTGCATGCAGAAAAATACACGCCTTGGGCTTTGTCAGTAACCTTAAAGATGACCTGCAGAATAGTTAAATCTATTGCTCCTTATAATGCATAGACTTGAAAGGTGAGGGATTTTTTTTTACATTAGGTGGCGCTTTTTACTGTAGAAATTTAGCTTTTTTTTTCACTTTAATGACTGTAAATGTGACTCCAAAATTAGCAGCATACTCAAAACAAAGTTGTAATGCTTTTTTTTTTTTTTTTTTTTTTTTTTTTTAAAAACAGTGAAGCTTTTTTGTTTATGTTGTGGATTTAGTTTTTGTTTTGGGTTTTTTTGGTGCTTTGTCTTTTAAAAAAGAGCTGCAGTCAGTAATGTAACGTTTTGGTGCTGATAGGTTGGTTTGGAGAAAAGTGGTCAATGTTAAGTTTAAACATATTTGCCCTGATTTGATGATTATGAGTTAACAGTGTGCATCTTGTAGTCCTTCATAAAGCCAGCAAGCAGATTGACATTCCTAGGACTTAAAAAGAAAAATTTCCTCTGAAGAAGAAGGTGATAAGTCTTTGCTTTAGGGATAAGATTGTCTTATTTAAAGCACTTTTAGAGAGAGGAGGGGGATGAAATTGGACAGTTATAGCAGGGGGGGGTTTGGACAACCTGGACTTGAATTACAACTGGTGTCTGCCAAGAAAACAAAGTGTTACACATCAGAACTTTTTACATCAGTACTTATTTGAGTATAGCAAATACAACTGTATTTATAGCCATTGGTTTACTGTAGAATTTGGTTTACTACTCTGATTGTATAAAAGTTTTTCATTTCAAACAAAAAATTGCGTACAACAGTATGGAAAAAGTGTTTCTATTCAGAATACCACTATAAATTTCACTAAAAATAATAATTCATACTCTGTTGCTGATAATTAACGTGGTACAAAATTCTCATGCTGCATTTTATAGAAACAGTGGAAAAAAAGTTTGAATTTTCAGTCTTGTTTAACCAACAAAGAAAGGATGCCAGAATTGTGTAATGCCTGAAATAACAGTATGTCCCATTGAAGATGTTTACAATTTGTAGAAAGAGAAATAATGGTTTAATGTAGTGAGTGAAAGATCTTGCTCATGCTTTATGGTACTTGCCAAGAAGTAATAAATCAGTTTGTGACAAATGTTGTGGTCACTTTTTATTTTGTACTTACTATGAATTAAGAAGAGAAACATTTACCCATTTAAATTTTATGATGTTAGTGTCCTACTGTGGTATGAATCTCACTATTCCTATTCAAACAAAACTTTACTCTTCACATAAAGAAGTTGTCTCTGAAGTTTATCCTCAGCTTTTGAGCAGTCAAACTTAACTCTTCTTAAAAGCTGCGTTTGAAAATACTATTGAACTCCTTCATACATTAAAAATTTGCAAGTGAAAACTAAGAGGGTTTGTTTTATTCAGAATTTAGCTTTTAACTTTGTCTGATAACATTTTCTATGCAAAAATAACAGTACTTGCTTTGACTTAATAGGTATTTAAGTAGCTTTTTTATTTTCTGCAGTTAATTGACATCAGTTTCTTAACTGCTTTCTTTCATGGGCTGTTAGGTAGTTATTTTGCAAGATTGAGATTAGCTACCAGCAGGAACGCTCACATGAACAGGAGGGAAGCCATCTAGTAGTCTTCAATAAATTATTTTTATTTATTACACAATTAAGTACAATATTCTTAAAGGGAAGAATTTATTGTTGAAAGCAATGGGTACAGTCAGGCAAGTTGGGGTGTGAAAGAGTCCAGCCTCCTCTTGGAGCCATGCATGATGTCTAGCATTTGTCCCTGTTCCCTTCTCAAGTCTGCACCAGTCTCTCCTCCTCTCTTCTCCCTGGTAGAGTGGGCTGCAGCCAGCACCAGAATGTGAGTGGGAGGTGGGTAGCAGTGGGAGGAAGCACAGGCCTGTTATAAATTATTTAAATCTTCCATCACTTTAATGATTTTTAATTATTTTTTTTTTTTAAGAAATAGATAACAGCATACTTCATTGCTTCTTATATTTTGTGGTTATACAATTCTTAAAACCTGCTATGTTTAAATATATATTAAAATGTTGCACCAAAGCCAAAACACCATTAAGAGGGGAATTTTTTTCACAACTGCTTGCTTGCCTTGAGTCAAAATTGTCACTAGAGTCACTTTGTCATTCCTGCCCCCGCTCTGTCTTTACTTACAGGCAGTTCAACAGGAGCTGTGGTAGACCCCAGGAAGAAACACAAGGCTGAAATTTCATGTCTATATGGAGCACATCCCCTCTGCTCCTGCTCTATCTCAAGGACAAAGAGGTGCTAGCAGTGGTGTGACTGGGCAGATCTGATGCTGAAGGCTGGTCAGCCTCTGTGATGTGATTGAGTGTAGTGTTGTTATGAATGACAAAAGTGAGAATTAATGTAGTTGAATGTGCTGGCAGCATCTGGGTAGGGACACTGCCTCTTGCAGCTTGTAGTGGAGCTATGGGTTTTGTCCTGTTCTCCAACCTTCCGCTCCCACAGTGAGAAAAGCAGTGAGTCACCTTGCAGCTTGTGAAGTCACTGATTGGGCAGATGTGTAAGTGGAGGGAGTGATGGCAGTGCAGGCAAGCTGTTGTGTGTGCTCTGGGAAATCCTGAGCAGACATACTGGATGGGTGTGCTGGATAAGTGGCGTCTTCAGGGATGCATCAACCTTCATGCCAAAAGCATAATAATGCCTCAGAGATACCCCAAAGGCTGTGGTGAGAGTGGATATCAGAATGTCCCATCTGCATCTTTTGGGTAGACAAGACAACTTTGGGCAATCATTCTTCAGAGGCCGTGGAAATGTTGCAAGTACAACTTTTTATTTTCAGTCCTGAAGACCCAACTTGCTCTCCTGTCTCTTGGCTGTCTCCTGGGATGCATTTATGAATAACAAGCACCCTGTGGTGATTACGTTATGTATGTAGCTGAGCAGGCTTAAAAATACAATTGGAAATCAAGAATGTGTTTTCTGTACTTGGCTCCAGTAAGAAGCTAACCCATCAGTTCCTTTGTTTAGAGAGACACTATTAAAAGCAGTGGATGAGTTAAGATTTATCACTAGTGGCATATGATAAATTAGTTTTTGGGTACAATCAAAATCTTTAGCAATTGCCTCTGTGTTATAAACAGGTGTATCATAAAATATTTGTTCATACATTAAAAAAAATTTTAAATTCAGAATGCATTTACATAACCTCTCCATTCCATTTAGATAAGTACATCAAGATGTAAATTGAAAAACATTTTCCTCTTTACAAATAGACAAATTGATGCTTAATTAGTAAAAAGGTAAAAAATATTCCTAGAGAACTACATTTTCTCCAGAGGCTTCCTGAACTTCAGCAGTCCCACAAGTATTTTTCCATGGTATCTGTAGAGATTATGTACCTGAAGAGACTAAAGATTATATCTTTGTCCAGAAACAAACTTTTGTTTTGTTTTGTTTTGTTCGTTTTTCTCACTTTTTTTTTTTCTTGTGAATTTGTGCAATTATGGCATCTGTTCTTATGCTAAAATGTTTCTGAAAGGGGAAAGAAAAGAATTTGCTTTTTTTCCTGGCTCATAATATACTTAATGTGTACATTATACAATATTGTATATAATATACTTAATGTGTACAATATACATCTTTGTACAGGTCTTACTTATGTGTGGCTTTACACCTCCTGTGCTGCTGAAGAGTTGCACCATATAACAGGAAGTCTCAAATGTTTGGAGTTTGAGGTCCCCAGAAGAGAGAGCTGTTTGTAGGTTCTTTAGAAACCTTCACTGTGTACCTACTTCATTGCTTGGTAGCACTGCAGATTACTTACGTGAATTTAAAAAAACATTATTTTAACCTCTCATGTATTTATCAATCTTGACATACTGTATTTTATGTTACTGATTTAGCTGCAGTATTTACTGTCTTCTTAAATATGTCAACCATCTGCTTGTGAACGTTTTATTTGTGCAGACAACTGCAGGCTGAGAGTCAACATGGAGAAAACCTACATGGGACAAGAAGCTGGAGGATGTAAATGAAAGAATGCTTTCATTCAACTTGAGAAACTATGCTGTTCAGTAAAAATAATAATGAAAAGGAATTAACCTCCTGATATTTGTTTGCATTTTAGCTTTCATGTTCTAGTTGTGACAATCAAGTAAAAAGTTTGGTTTTGGTAGAGAGGAAATTGGAGGTCTCACCTTTGATAGTGTACTCAGTATCCTTGATACTGTGTCTGAGAGTTGTTCATGTTTTTCAATTTTAAAATGTGCCTTTAATAATGTGGGTTTTGAGGAAAGGCACAATTTGATTTCCTGAGTTATGTAATAATTGAATTTTGAGACATTTGGACACTATGTGGACATAGTGAGAAAACTGTGTATTTAAAATCTGTATACAAATATATCTACTATATTGTGGGATATGTGGTGACTTGTCCCACATTATAGCCCCCTTAGGAAAGCATTCATAGCTACAGAGTTTTGGCACTGGAGCTGGATGTTTGTAGACTGATGCAGATCTAGGACATCACTGGGAATAAAATGAAAGGTGGAATAGCTTGTGTCACCAGAGCTGTGTACAGTTCTCTAAAGCTGTTTATCCATCTGTCAGAATTGACTCTGTTTCTCACAAAGCACTGAAATGATATCTTTGATTTCTTTTACACCAAAAGGTTTAAAAAAAAAAAAATCTATAACTGAGAACAATGCATTTGAAATGATGTAAAATGCACCATTAGAAAAATGAACCTCCATCCAGGTTGTCTACAAATGTCTTTATTCATGAATGTATTCCTACTAATCAGGTGAGTGAACATCAGAAAAAAATAGCCCAGAAATACAACAATAAAAAAGATAACCTGAAGTTTCTTAACATACTCTTTGAAGAATACAGCTTCTTCAGGTTTAGCCTCCCAGGCCATAGCAAGGGAGATGTTGGTTTGGAATTTTCTGATTTGTCTTTGATAAAGTCAGCTGACAGACTGGAAGAGCTTTAAAAGTATTCCTTGTTATTCACCCTGTTTATGATGCTGGTGTGTTGTATTCAGTAGGCTTATATTCACCTGATGCTTATTCCTTCAGACAAGTCTGTCGTCCTTATCCTTAGCCATGCATTTCTCATATGAGCTGCCACACTTGGGGCTTTTCAGATAAATAATCTTACTGGGAAATAGTTTAGCATTGCAGTACCACATTGTAGTGTCTCTGCTGAGGCTGGGAACTGTTGAAATTGCTAATGAAGAACTTAATCAGTTTGACTTTAGTTCTTGCTTGAGACTCTTGGATTTCTCACCTGTATACCATGGCATTTGTGACCACATTGTGTGCACAGAGATCTTCTTACCTCATTTGGGCAGATTATGAAAAATACACCCTTTGTTTTTGACTTAAATTTCAGTTTTGTTTTGTTGTTTGTTTGTTTATTTTGTTGGGGTTTTTTTGTGTGTATTTCCAAGGGTCTTTTTAAGATTACTCTTCCCTCCACTTTAGCAACTGCTGCACATTTTGTTAAAGCATTTTCTGCTTCTTGCCCCTCTAATGAAGGTTATATAAGGCTGGACTGGACAGCAGTAACAGACTGTGGCACATCATTAGCTGTCACACTTAGCAGATGCCTTGACCTTTTGTAATTCACCCTGAGTCTGTCTCCATCATGGAGCTCCAGTTCCAACAATTATGGAGTATTTCTAGCAGACTTTGTTGTGTGGCATCAAATATTTAGTTGGGCATAAACTAGACCAATCATTACATGGAAATCACTCATTTCATAAGCATTTAGTAGAGTGATCCTGTAATGGTAGGTGTTGCAAGGGACCTGTGGAGATCATTGAGTCCAACATCCCTGTCAGAGCAAGGGCAGGCCAAGGCAGGCCACACAGGAACAGATCCAGGCAGTCTTGAAAGCCTCTAGAGAAGGAGACTCCACAACCTCTCTGGGCAGCTTGTTCCAGGCTCTGTCACTCTCAGGGAAGTTTTTCCTCATGTTGATGTGGAACTTCCTGTGTTGTAGCTTGTGATCATTGCCTCTCATCCATTGGTAATAGACTAGCTCATTCTACTTGACACCCACACTTAATATATTTGTAAACATTAATAAGATCCCCTCTGTTTTATCTTTTTCTGGGCTAAATGGCCCCAGGGCTCTCGGCCTTTCCTCATGAGAGAGATGTTCCATACCTTTCATCGTCTTTGTGGCTCTTTCACCTCATTTAAAAGGATTTTTCCAAGTCAGAGTAGGTAATGATTTTTCAGCATGTGCAGTACTTACTGGCAGTTGCAGCTGAAGCAGTAAGAGTCCCAATCATATTATGATTTATATCTTTTTTCTAAATCTGGATTTCATCCATGAGTATTTGGAATCAGGCCAGGGAGTTAATATAAAATATTTTGTGGTAACAATTATTGATTATTACTCAGAGTAAATAATAAAAAAGTGACTTGGAATTGGAAGGTCCTAAATTCCATTGTAATCTCCTTCAGCCATCCAGTCCTCAGGACATCTTCATATACATTTTTCTTCTGCAGCACTGATAATCATTGCTTTTCCTTAGATCCTATTAAAATTACAGAGTTTTGGGAGTAACCGATTTATGTGTTGGATAAAGAACCTTCAACCCCTATTAGATGACGTAATACAGTTAAAAACTGCTCTTGAAAGAGACTGAGGTGGATGTGCCTCTTTCCAAATGTGTGTGGTACTTAAAGGGTCCCATTTTGGAAAAACAAATGCAGCTTCATAGTCATAATTACTTTAGCTGACATGTTTAGCTGAGCAGCAATAAAACAGACATAATCTTAATATGTATTATTAATCTGCCAATGTTTTATACCATGCAAGCTAAAATTACCTCTCCAGATAGGTAAAATGAAGTCAGTGAAAAGCAGCTAAGTTTAATAATTCACTTAGACAAAGTGGCAGGTAGATTTAAAAATACTTAATGCATGTGTTATCCTTTAGTACTATGTTACAATAACAGAGTTCATTTATTTAATCTCTGATGTGTTCTGCTGTAGATATTTTCAAACAAAACAGGTATTTCACATATTTTGTAATAGTAAGTGTGCAAGTTTTTATTTCATGTGGAGAGCTACCCTGGAATGTGTTCAGATTTTGGGTGAAGAAATACCTCCAACCTTGACATTCTTTTGATATCTCATGAAAGCAAAGCAACAAACAAGAGAATTTCACTGTGTGTTGGGGTTCCTTTAAAATCTAATTGTATGGCTTGGGAGAGGACTTTTTTTTTTTTTTTTTTTAAGGTGTTTTTCTTGCAGTCGTTTTTCATTTGAGGGAAGTCAGTGTGGCGGTGAGAGGAACTGGGAATCTTTGTAATGCCAGAAAAAAAAAATATTTATTTTTCAACCTTTTCCATGTGAAAAAATTTAGATAAAAAGTGCAATATTTATACTTACTGGGATATTTTCAAGTACTTTAGCATAAGATGAGGTAATTATATTTCATCAGCCAACAATATCCTTCCTTTCAATTTGGCCGTTGGGAAAATTTTTGGATCACTGTTGTGAAATGTGGGCTTGTCAGTTCGTTAATGGTTTGGTTTTTTTTTTTAAGCATTCTATTTCATAATGGAAATCAGATGAGCAATTCCATTAAAAAAAATAAAAAATAAAAAATAGAAGCAGTAATTCCAGCCAAAAATTTAAAAGAAAATCCAGGTTTTAATTTTATTTTTTTTATTGTTGCTGTTTGACATTCTGTAACAGTTCAGAACATTGTCTAATTCA
>JANHGL010007910.1:0-20460 GCA_024611195.1 Ceyx melanurus | reverse complement strand
AGGGAGACATCCATGCATACAGGTATATAATTTAGAAACCTTGGGAAAATAGATATACATAGAGAATTTTGTAGAACTTTAAAAATTCTCTGTAATTTTTATTTTAAAAAGTAATTTCTGTCCCATAGGGGTTTCATTGTTAATTGTGGATATATTCTAATTTACAGTGAAACATTTGTTGCATTTTCCTTTTCAAAATGAGCTTCGTTTGTGGCATCAAGTTTCACAGTTCCTATTTTATGTTAAACTGACCTTGTTGTAAGTTGTTAACTCTTTCAATAACATGCTTCACAAATAAACATAAAAAAATAAAGCAGCAGCTAAGTGGGAGATTTTAATTATACATGCAGATAAAATAAGTTTTTGCTGACAGGTGAGGCCCTCATTTGTCAGGCACTGGAGTCTGAGATTGCTCGAGGTAGTAGAGGGTAAGAGTTGGAAAATGTAGTGCGGCAAAGTGAATACTGGCTCTAACAGCTGCCCAAACTTTTGGTCTCTCAGCGTACATTTCCTTTACACCTTTTACATTCTTTACAGTTTATGTAAAGGAAGGTCATCAGGCATTTCACTGCTTTACCTTTTTGTGAACTTTTCTAAAATATTTTTCTCCTTCCCTTTATGGATCTCCAGAGAACACCTGAAATGTAAGAAAAGAGGGTGCACAAGAGCTTGTCTGTCCATGGAGGCTGAAATGGTACTTGAACATGACAAACTGATGTCAGTACATGTAGATGAAATTGATCTTGTTTCTTATCCAAAATGTTTAAGCCTGTGTCCTGGTTTGAGTGAGAACAGGACTAATTCTGTATGGTGATTTATTTTTCAGCTCATTTCTTCTCACTCCCTGCACTGTCTGAAGTCAGCAACTGTTTTCCCAGGCAGTAGCTGCTGCTGGCAATGGTAACACTCCATGTTTAGAGTCAGTACCCAGGATTGTTGTGCAGACCAAGGTCAGGGTTAAATCTTGTGTACCATGTTGTGGGTGCAGTAAGAGGTCACAGCTGTGGGGAGGAGTGACCTCAAGCTGACCAACAGGGAATTTCATCCCACTTATGTCATATTTCATATAAAGCTGAGGAATCATGAGGGTCAAGCTTTCTTCTTCAATGGTTGATATCTGAGAAGGACTCTGTCCATTTCTCTTTCCATATTGATCTGATTGTTCCTGAATCCAAGTTCCCATCTGCTGCTGAGTCCAGTCTGGGACTTCTTAAGTGCCTGCTCCACAGTATCAGTGTTGAAGCAATTGGCATCAGGGTGTGGGTGACTGGTTTGGGTTCCATAATAGTTTTATAGAAATTTGTGTATTTTCCATTTCATTATTATTATTTTCATTAAAGCTGTTTTAGTTTTCTAGTTGATGTCTCTCCCTCTTGTTTCCTTTATCTTCCCCTTTGGGGAGGGAGAGGAGTTGGTAGAGAGCAATCTCTTGTTTGTCTAGTGGCCAGACTGGCTCTAAACCTTGATATTAAGCACTCCAGGTATCTTTGAAGTCTGGGACTTTGAATTTATCTAAGCTTCTCCCCTTCTGGCATACTTTTTTGTAGAAATTGTCCCAGGATGAGTTTTAAAGGAAGATTATTTTTAAAAATTACTGTGGCTTGAAGAAAGCTTCCCCTCAAGCCAATGACATTTTAGCACAATTCCAGCTTTGGCAAAATTAACTCAAAGTAATTGCAGTTTGAAAATGAAATCTGTGCTATATAGATGCCTTATATTATGTACTATGTTCCTGCTGTCTTAACTTTCAGGAGTTTGCAATCTTTGCAAGATTCATTTGAGGAAAATAATTCTAAACTGTGAAAGCAAAAAACTCGTCTTTAATGGAAAAAAAATAAATGCATCAGTTCATTTGAGCACACGGGACAGGTTTTAATGGGGTGGAAGGAAATGCCTGTATGGCATATGGGAGTCAGGCCATAGCAATCCTGCATAAGAGGAGGAAAAGGTCTAAAAATGAAAGTCTACATTTCAAAAGTAGCAATAGCTATGAGGGTGAAAGGTAAAAGAAAATGGCTTGTGTCATCTGTGAAAATAAGGGACTAAAGAAAAGCAACTGCTAAGCACCTCAATCAGCTAACTATCCAGCCATATGCTCAAGTGCATTTTTATTTAACAAAGTACTCCATAGTCAATTAAGCAATCACTGGGGTCCGGAGAAATCTTTGCATGACTGCTATGAGAATTAGTTTAGTCTCTTAGACTTTTTTTTTTTAATTCCCTAAGATGTAGGCATTGTGTTGCCATTGTTTGTGGAACTACAGAAAATGAGGCTGAGAAAATTTAAAAAAAAAAATAATTGTTTATATGTAAAATTTAAAGTGCATATGCAATGCAAAGCACAGTCTGCCTGATTACCTCCTGTAATGTAATGTAATATAAATGAAAAATTAGTGTAGAATCAATCTGTTTTCTGGTTAGGCAAAGTTACAGTAAAAATACATTTTAAAGTATTTAGAAGCAAGCACTGGAATAGAAAAATCTCAGTTGTCTGTGCTCCCTCACCATCACAAGGGAGGGTGACAGCTGCATAAGATTTGGAGCTGTTCAGGGCAGATTTTTATTATTTTGGTAGATGACTGAAGTTCTGCAACAGTTGCCCCGTAGCAGTGGTGTATTCCTCTTGCCCTGATGAGCATGTTTCAAACAAACTTGTCAGACATCTGTTTCAAAGCCATAAGACCTTATTATTATTTTTTTAATAAGCTGTGGACACATGCATGGGAAAGTTAAAATTACTTTGTTTCAAACTTGCGTGTTTTTTGTGTCCAGTTCATTAAGTCCCAAGCAAGGGGTTTTTACTGAAGTAAACAAGACCAGTACAACAGATTTTGTGTAGGTTTTCAGAGGTTACTATCCTTTTTACTAGTAAAGATATTTAGAAGAATAATGTCCTTATGCCTCTCTATATCTTTCAGACTTATTTCTGGAAGCACAAAAGTTGGATGTTACAATTCATATTATTATTAGCACAGAAGTTTTTGGCCTCTCACCTCTTATCTATGATAGTAGTATTGTGTACAATACACTGGATTTTCATGTGTACTTGATGAGGGTTATTAAATCAGTTTGGCGAGCAACAATTTTTGGAGGGAAAGAATTTAAATATTTTTGGGCTCATGTTTGATATGTAGCCCCTTTTGTACTTAGTATGCACAATGCATTCTTCATGTGAAACTTTCTGTAAAGTACACAGACTACAAGGAAGTAGTCCCATAAAATACCTTTTCAGATATTTTAAATTAAAAATGTAAACAAAATAACAATGTGTTTTTGGTTGTTTTTTGTTTGTTTTGTTTTTATGCTTTTAGATCAGATTTGTAAAGGACTGTTTTACCTGTCTCACAGGCTTCATGGAGTTCTCTTGTCTGTGGCCTGGGAATTCCATCCATTTACCATCTCTGAGGGTAGCAAGAGATTAGCTATTTAAATACTACATTTCAATTATTACACTTCATAGGCATCCTTTTGAACAGTCATATTTTCTGGGTTGTGTTGTAAAATCTATTACCACTTTGATTTATATTATGATAGCCTGCAGATCAACATCCTGTTAATTCAGTTTCTTCAGTTCCATTTCAGCTGGTTGAAATTAAGCCAATGAGTAAAGTCTATGGACACTCTAAAATCACAGAGTTTTTAAACTAAAAGCTGCACTGAATGATGTGTCTGTAAAATATGTGTCAGATGCAGAGTGTGTTGTAGTAGTGAGTAGAAATAAGGCATTTAGAGACTCACAGATGCAAGAGCAAGAATAAGGCTATCATGGGATGCTAAAGAATGGGCTGAAGGGGCTGGAGGTAGAGTATTCCTGATTATTCAGGTAGTGGTATCGTCCTGTGTCAGAAGGAAAAGTTGCTATTGAAGGAAGGCTATGTAGATTGGGACAGTCTTCAATTTAGTGTCCATTCCTCTGCCATAAGATGATGTAACACTTGAGAGAGAATGCAAAAAACCCTTTTTATGTTGCCTGCAATGCTTAATGTAGTGTATGTTTTGGGGAACCAGTTTGGATCTGTTGGTTTCTAAAGTTAAAATAGTCCTGTAATTGTGTGACTTGTAGGATCATTTTTGCACTCAGTAATCAGAAAATCTGATTTATGCACTGTTTTAACATTTGGATAAGTGCATTACAAAGGAACCAATTCTTGTGATACCTTTTTTTTTTTTTTCCCAACACGTGTTTTTGATGTTAGACCTTCAACAGCATCTCTCTTGCACAAATGGGTCTGTTGACAGGCTAAGGGTACCACAATACATTTCCATGTTTAAGGACATGTATATGTATACATATTTATGTATTTTGCTATGTGTACTATTTGTGGCTATTTGGCTATGTGAACTGTATGGCTTCATAAATCTCAGTTTCCTGTGGATTTCATGACACTTTATCTGTTTCTTATTGTTTTTCGTTTGGTTTTTTTTTTTACTCATTTGACTGCAGCCTTCAATCTGCTGCTGGAAACAACCTTAAAAGTGACTTAAAAAAAAAAAGAAAAAATAAAAAATTATCTATGATTAGATTTTTTTCACAGAAGTTACTCCTAAGAGATGGAATAACTTCATCATTAGATGAGCTGAGAGCTTTCTGTACCTGAGCATTAGGAATGACTATGGTTCAGTAACTTGCTAACCTGTGAGTCGACCACCTGTCTTAAATTTCTGTCCAGTAAATAGATATGAAATGTAGTGAGTAAAAGTTTTATTGATGCTACAGACCTTTGATTTTGAAATACTGTGTTACTATGTAGTAAATATTATCCAGTTCAAAAGCCATCATGTCATGAGACAGTATCAGATGAAGATGGTACTCTTGGACACTGAAGAAAAATACCAAGCAAATCCACTTGATGTCAGTGTTGCTTCACAGCATCATTAATGTTGCCGAAAAGACCATTTACGGAGAAGATGTCGAAGTCGAGTGCAAGCATTTGAGTCGGTCTGATTTGAGTTGCTTGGATGTTCACTAATCTTTATTTTGTCATAATTCTGGTTATTCTATGTCAAATGAGATATTAGTGTCACCGTAAGTGGCTTCCAAGGGTCCTGGATGATGAAGGGATGGAGCTTTTAGCTTAAACTGATTTGTGAAGGGTAAGAATCCTCTCTTTTTCAATTTAGGTCCCCATTTAAGGATTTGTTGATTGAAGTCAGGAGTCCTTTTAAAGTTAAGTATTGCTGAAAACAAATGCATTGCATCCAGCTGTGGAAAGTACATTGTCAAACTTCAGAGTTTGTGAATTATGTTTGGTTTTGATGCACCAGAATTTCAGAGGGGGAAGTTCCTTACTTTTCAGTAATAAATAATTTACATACTTAAAATATGCAGCCTAATTTAATATTTTATGTAATACATCTGGTTGATAACCTATTTTTAGAAAAAAATCTCAGTTCAGGATTATTTTTTTTTTGAAGATGTGGATTTTTGTCACAGTATTTTTGTTGTTCTATTTTTCAGCACTCATCATTCCAGTAGCTTGAATAAAATTCTCATGTGCTTTGTTCTGTGATGTATGAACTGCATAGTTTAGCCTTTTTGAACTAGTTCCTGTCACCCCTTATTTTAAATCTGACTTCCATTCCCATCCAGGTGTGTTTTGTCAAACGTTCTTGGAATTTTTCATGTGATTTCTTGGAATTTTAGCCCTCTTTCCTAAAGACACAAACTTTATGTGACCAATATTTTAGCCTTTTTTTTTTTTCTAAAAACAGGAACAGAAGTTTAGTTCAAATTGTTTTATTACTGGATGTTTGCAGATACTTCGTGATCTGCCTTCCTGAGAAAACATAAAAAAGAGCAAGTATATTCAACATAAGTATAGTTCTTGGACAAAAATTTCCTGTCAATTTATGTGAGGACTAAAAGCACTTCTCATGCAAAAGTCCAGTGATCTGACCTCCTACAAAAGCTGCTTCCATATGAAGTAGAGATTAGGGATTCATCTCAGAGTTTATAAGAAATGTTTCTTTTTTATTCTAAAGTTGGAGTAAGGTGTTAGATTTTTATTTATTTTTTTTAATCCTTTGGTGCGACAGCTAGAGAATCAAATCTCCTATCTTTGCATATCTACCATGTCTGTAAATATCCAATACATGTAAATATTAGAGGAGCTGATAAAAATACAGACTGACCCGACAGAAGTTCCCAATTTTTCTGAAACCTACATCAGGTTTGAAAAACCCATCATACCTGATGTATGATGCACTAATTCTTTCCTTTTATATTGTAAATTTTGGCTAATGTTATCTTTTTAGCATTGTACATGTGTACACTACTAGAATAATACTTTTGTGTATTTTCCAGAAAAAAAACCCCAACCTCAACAATCAGTTGAAAATAGGCTTTATTTATACTAGATCATCAAAAGAGCTAGTTGTAAAAAAACCTAACTTTACAGTAGTATGTGTGAACACACCAACTTAAATGTATAAAAACAAATGTTCAACATGCTTATCCTTTGGTGTTATAAAAAACCCTAAACTTTATATCCCTGTTTCAGGAAGAGAGAAGGTCTCATAGTCCTGACAGCTCAGGTACATTTTGAAATGGTTTGAAGTATGGCGCCTCTATATAGTCTGGGAGTTTATAGGTTTATAGTAGACTAAAAAACCACCTAATGTTTAAACATCATGTGTGTGTGATTGATATAGCTAATATGATAGGTTGAGATGTTAATCTGTGATTGATGTAGACTGCAGATTTTCTGACTCTGCAAATATCAGGTGGGAAAGACTCAATTAACAGACATTGTCAAACAAATTCATCATTTTGATGTAAGAAGTTTAAAGAATGGAGTATACAATTGTGTGTTTAGTGATGGTTCTTTGGTTTAATAATATTTTTGGGATTTTTAACTGTTTCAGGATATTCAGAGCTTCTAGCAAACCATGATGATTAAAAAACAACAAACAAAAACAAAACACCAAAATCAAAACAATGGGACTAGTCTCTCTTGTGCAACTACCCATATTTTTTTTCTTCCCTTGGAAGTTCTATTACATTTAGAGAAACTGAACATTTTATCAAAACTAGGCAGCTGAGTAACTTGTAGATACAAGGATTCCTGTCCACTTCTAATCACTGAAAGCAAGGAAACGTCTGTGTTGTGAAAGACTTGGCAGCCACAAAAGCCTTAATTAAGTCCTTGAAATTTACTTTCAAGTTAAAGGCATACACGCACACAAAAGCCAAAACACAAACCCAACATAAAGAGAAAAGAATTGATGCTTAGAGGTTTATTCCAGTGAGGTAAGATAAATGTATATTATGTATCTTCTCTTTAAAAAACGTACATGATTGAAGGATGGGCAGAGCAAAGAATAAATATGCCTGCAATAGTTAAAAGAAAGTGAGGGTCTGTCTTAAGCAATCTTTTCCTGTTTCTTTTTTTCCCTTTGTACATCTAAGGGATGCAACAGTGGTGACCACCTGAGTGTCACTCAGTAGAATCATAGAATCGTTATGGTTGGAAAGGACTTCTAGGATCATCAAGTCCAATCTTCATCCTAACATCTAGAATGAACTATGGTGTATTTTCCCTTGCACTTTTCTCCCTATTGCATTCAGAAACAGTCTTTTTTTTTTTTTTTTTTTTTAGAAAAAAAAATTTTCTAAAGTTGTTTTGGATGGACAATGCTTCAGTTTTGTTCATCTTAATGTAAACAACAAAATGTGAATGAATGTTTATAAATAAAATGGAAACTTTTTATTTTAATTTAATTTTTATTGCCTTCTTCAGAATAATGTTTGTGAAGATACTTCACCTATATGTTGGATCTCGAATTTTAAGTTGCGTTTCTTTTCTATCCAGACATACAAAAAACCTAGAGGAAAGCCAGTGTCCTTTCTATCAGACAAGGTATTTCAATATCTTCATATTTAAAGCTCCTCCATGGTCTTATCACCTTGTGTCTGAGTACTTTGTATTATACACAAGAAGCACTGTCATTACAAGATCAGAAGTTACTCGGTGAACTGTGTTCACTGAGAGAGCCTTTGCTAGGTGAACTACAAAGAGCTGAAAGGAATAGCTTTGAAGAAGGATGATTGTCACAGGCATTTTTTTGACACTTCACACGTGTAGCTTATAGCTTGCACTGCACTTAGAGCTTATTGCACTTCAGTCTGAGGCTTCATCCTATGGAAACAATCTGTGTATGTTTTCATCAGCACTTATTGCTATCTGATGTTCAGCATTTTATATATAAATAAACTTTTTACTGTCATTTAGAAGACAAAATGTTGATGGAGTAAAGCAAGTCTGCTAGCACCAGGGTAACTTTGGTAACGTCTTCTGACCACAGCAGAAAGTCTCCCCCCAAGGAAGGCACAGGTGTTCTGGGCTTGGCAGAGAGATGCCTGCTCCACTGGGCACCTACCGCTCCTATTAGCATAGCCCAGCCTATATCATACACACACAGAGTAATATTTCATTTTGTCACTGGACTGGGGCCAAAAGCACAATCATTACAGGGAATAAAAAGCAGGAGGTTACTGGAAAGAATCACTAGCTAATGTGAGACTAGACTAAATTTTTACAAAGGGCAGAAAATAATCTTTGCTATAAGAAGTTCTTGCATTTCATGTAGCTGTTTATATGATTGACGTATTTAATGTTTTTATTGAGTATAGTTAGAAAGCAGCTGCAAAAATCTTAAGTATTTTTCACTTTTTTTTTTTTCTTTTTTTCCCCTGTAGTTTTGGAGCTGCAAAATCTCAGAAGAAAACTAGAGACCAATATAGATTGGAGTGATCCCTCAACTGCACACTCTTCTGAAAGAGCAACAGCTTTTGCGGAGCGGAAAAGATGACAGGAGCAAAAAGGGAAAGAAATGCAGTCTGGAGGAAGATCCAGGCTGTTCAATTTGAAGATATCAAAGTCTGGTGTATGAGAAGGCTGCCCATCTTGAAATGGGTGCCCACCTACGACTGGAAGGAAAATTTGATTCCCGATATGGTTTCTGGGATGATGTTAGGTGTTCAACAGGTGACTCAAGGTACAGTTAACTAATTTCAGATTCATATTTTGAAACCTGGTCAAACTAAAGGGATCTGGCTTTTTTTTTTTTCCTCCCCCCCTTCCTTTCTTGTTTAATAGTATCATAAAGCTTTGGTTAAAACAAAGGCATGCTTATATAGCTAATGTTGATTTCAAATAATAAAAATACAACAAAAAGTATAATCTTCATGCTTATGTATATAGAGGGGCTGTGCAAATGTGGATAGAAATGTGTCATAGAGCTAATTTTTGTGAGCTGGAAGGTTGCTATACATGCCATCTCTGACAATATTTCAAAGATTTAATATAGAAACTAAGAGAGCAGTAGCTCTTCACATCTTCTATGATTTTATACAACATTTATCAGTTAAATTACTACCTTTTTCCCTAGTTTATAGAGAAAACTAAATATATCTGTACAATAATTACATTGTAAGAGATGCTGTTGTGGAAGAAACACTGTCATACTATTACCTGTGGAAGCCCAGAGCAGAGTAGAAAATAACAACTTTCTGAGCATAAATGATACTCCTACCAGAGACACTACCCAGGAAGAAGATCTGCCTGCATCTGCTGCCTGCATACTTCAGCTTCTGTGTTGATTTAATGCTGTATTACACTGCCTACCATGTCTCTTTTCAAGCAGCAATACAGGGTAGGGGTGGAACTAGTCTCCATTTTGCAGCTGACAAAAACAAACAAAAGAAAACCCTGCACAATGATCTGCAGAAACTTAAAGCCCCAGTAGTCCAGGTTTATAATGTGACTGCTACTGGAATTAAATGCTTTTATCAGTTTTTGATATGTCTTTGTTAGTGCGATCTTCTTTTGGAATTATTTTATATTTCTCTCAGGCAAATCACAGCTTCTTATTTGCCTCAGATGGATTTTAATTCCTTCCCTTATGTAAGCTAAATATTATATTTCATAACAAATTCCCATATTAGCTATGCTTAGCTATCATTCAGGTTGTTAAAATATAAACACTCCTTTGAATTATGCTGGAACTGGAAACAACCAATTTGTGTAAATATTTCTGCTTTTAAAGTAATTAGAACATCTGTATTGGCATGATTTAAGAACCTTATACTGCAACACTGCAAAGTATCTAATTCACCGGTATGTGCATACACAGCAATTTTTATTAAAAAGTTGTTAATAACAGTATGTGGAAATTAATAAAAAAAATTAAGTTAAATAGCACTGCTCATACTATAAGCCATATTTTTCTTATCTTAATCTTGTACAAAGAAGAATTTTAATATAACAGATAAATTTAAGGAAATCCAGTGAAGATAAAAGATATTTGTTTTCTTTTTCTAGAGTATTTTTAAATACTCTAGAAATAATTTTACCCTTATTTTATGCTGATAAAAACAAATATATTGAGACTCTTCCCTCCTGCTGACTTGTTTTTCCTTTCTCTCTCCTCATTGCTTCTCGAATTCCAGAATGATTTTAGGGGATGGAAAAGGAGGAGGGTTAGATACCAAATTGTTTTATCATGTTTCTGGTGTTTTAGCTTGAATGCAATGTTTTTATTTAGACTAGGTTTACATTAGTTCTTTTCTTTGTATTTTAAGTCTTCCAGTTACCAGCACTATCTTTCAGTGCTTTTACAGAGAGAGTTGTGCAAGAAAAATTCCCATTTGTTATATAGCATGAAGGGAGAAGAACCCACATTTTGAGAAGTCTTACTTTTTCTGTTTCCTTCTACCAACAAAATTAAACAAGAAGTTTTGTAATTAAATGAAAGACAGAAATTCTAACAATGGTAGGAAAAAATGAGTAAGCAGTGCTAACTGGCATGCAGAATACAGTGTCATTCAGCGTTGCAGCAACACAAGTAAAGTAAAGTATATGGAAATAAACTTGAGTTATAGAAGTATATGGAAAAAAATATGTGGTTAGATTTGTATGCAACAGTTTTCTGGTTGATTAAAGCTGCATACTTCAGGTTAAAAAGCAGTCCAGTAGCTTGAGAATGATTAAGAAAGACCTTCCAACTGTGCTGTGTTTTTCTCAATTCCCTACTGCAGGTTTTCTTACTCATCTGGCAATGGCTATGCTCAGATTATTCAGTTTGACAGCTGCTATGATCTGGTTTAATGTGTCCATGTTCCCTATTTCTAATCTAAATTTTAGATCATATAGCTGGCTTCCCTTTGTAAAGGAAGGAAGGAGATTGGAAAGTCACTGTCTGTATTGTGTGAATGCAATGAAGAAAAACTTATAACTGTTCCTTACAGAAATTCCAGAAATTGTTTCTGAAGAATTCCTATACAATAGCAGGTTTTAGTGTCTGCCTTGTGAGAAAACAAAAGACTAAATTAATAGAAATATTGGCAATCAATGTACATAGAAAATATTTGTTCCCAAAATGTCTTTTATATGAGCGTTTCACGGGGGATTTGACATTTTTGTCCTTTTGGGATTTTATTGACAAATGGCAATAGAAGCTGTTGGTGTGAAGCATAGTCTGGGGAATTTATCTTTCAGCTGATTTGCAAGAAGTCAATG
Source organism: Ceyx melanurus (assembly GCA_024611195.1). Taxonomy (NCBI): domain Eukaryota; kingdom Metazoa; phylum Chordata; class Aves; order Coraciiformes; family Alcedinidae; genus Ceyx; species Ceyx melanurus. The sequence continues at coordinate 8,941 of JANHGL010007910.1, read as the reverse complement.
GAGACTTGCTGAATAGCAACCAATATGTTGCTTTGCAGGAATGTGTTAAAATATTATTTCTTGGCATATTCTGAGAATTTCTAAGAAAAAGATTGATGCTAGCCTCTATAGCTCAGCAATGAAGGTAACTACTAAGTCTGTAAAGTTAAATTCTATCCACTTCAGTTCATTCTTGTCAATGGTTAGGACTGGGCCAGCCACTAGATGAATGACAGATCACCCTCTATTAACCCTTCTCCCTTCCAAAAGGGGAAGAGAAAGGGAATAAGGGAGACAAATGTAACAATTAGAAAAGGAAACTAGAACAGATTTAATGAAAATAATAATAATAAAATTAAATGTATACAAACCCAGTAACAAACCCTATCCTCCCGATGGCAATTATGTGCCTGTCACCACCTCAGAGTCCTCAAGCACTGGCCATTGAAGAAGATAGCTGGTCACACATGATCCCTCAACTGTATATTAAATATGATGTATATGGGAAGGAACCCCTTGGTCAGTTTATGGTCACCTGTCCTATACACTTCTTCCTAGAGGTATGACCTCTTACTGCACCCCCAACATGTTACACAAGATTTAAGGTGGGGGTGTAACAGTCCTACCTTCTCCTGTAAGGATAGGCTATTAAAAAAAAGTTTGGAATCACTTAGGGAGAAGACCAGAAAACATGGTAACTGGTGCCATAGATTGTATCTGTGACCCATTTGTTTCTGGTGATGACCATGACTGAAGAAAGCACAAAAACTTTGAAAGTAGACAATAGATGAAAAACCTTTGACAGTTCTGCCTGATCCATACTGTATAGTAGCTGACTTGCCCTCTAGGTTTTGTAAATAGTGGGGTTTTTTAATACTTTTCATAAAATTGTAGATGTTTTCTCATTAAAAAAAAAAAAAAAAGAAAGAAAAAAAAGAAAAAAAATGCAAAACACTTCTATCTCCATCTAGCAAAATAATTCCATTTAACTTTTTATAGGGCTGGCCTTCGCAATTCTGTCTTCAGTCCATCCAGTTTTTGGCTTATATGGCTCTTTCTTCCCTGTCATTATATATGCAGTATTTGGAATGGGACATCATGTTTCAACAGGTAAGCATTTGTTAGCTAAAACATTTTCAGAAAACAGGAATTGGAAATTAAACAATTTGTTGTTGATGATGTTATAAGACCAATAGAAAGAAAATGATCTAAGACTAAACAGCTTTTCTATTAAACTGTGCTTTAGAAATCTGCTTCAGGCTAATATTTTAACAAATGTTTCAGACAACAAGATATATGCAAACAGGAATTAAAACAGCTTGGCTGCTTTTTAAAAAATAGAAAACACATTACTTCTCATGTGTTTAAATCAAACACCTGCATTTATCAAGAAAAAACAAACAAAAAACCAAAAAAAACCCCAAACTTTGTGTGCCTGTTACCTGCTATTATATTAAAAATTAATTCTCCCAGTGAGTTCAATGCAACTCCTGTCCAGCTTGCAAAGTAAGTAAGTAGGCAGCAAAAGTTCCCCTTGTCTAACTGTGCTAGTAATTATGAGTTGTTTGGCCTCAGAAGAGCCAAAAGCAGCTGCAAGAGTTTCTTGATTTTGATCTCCTAATAGCTTGGCAAATGTTGTTTCTGACTCCAAAGAACAAAAGTTATAGGTGGAAGCTGAAAATAATACTTGTGAGATTGAAGCACAAGTTTTTTGCCTTCACATATTAGAGTGCAGACGAGTTTTTGAACACACACTTCTGCTAACTGTAATGGGCTAGGTCCTATGCACAATCGCCCTAGAAATGTGAATGGAGAACTTTTGGGACCATCAGACTAAAAGGTGTTGCATCACATCCAGTGTGAGTTAAAGACATTTCTGATGACTTGAAATAATTCTGAATTGTTGTTTTAACTTTTTTTGTTAACATGTCATAATAAATATGCTAAAAAAAGAAGACATTTAATGTACATGTACAAATTGTATTTATTTTAAGAAATGTATTTCGTAAAAAGATTACCCTAAAATTGTTCTTAGCATGACAGGAATGCAGAAAATGGCCTTTTCACTCATGATGGGCAAGAAAAGGAGACCATTGGTACAGACAGATACAGAATTATTGGTGACTAATATGTGGCTTTTTTTACAGGAACTTCTGCTTTAACTTCCTTAATATCTGCCAATGCAGTTGAGCGCCTTGTTCCTTCAGTCAGTACGAATTTTTCTACAAACAATAATTCAGGAGTTTTGGGCCTATCAGAGTTTGAAATGCAGAGAATTGGAGTTGCAGCAGCCATTTCATTTCTAGGAGGAATTATTCAGGTCTGTGGTGAACACATATTCTGTATGTTACTGATGCATTCCATAGACGACACCTATGACTTTCATAATATTATTTTTTTTCTCAGAGAAAAACTGACCATGGGTCCACTCATTTATGAATGATGAAATTGATGTAAGATTTTGATACTCCTCTATTGAGATTTTTAATTAATGTAAATTATTTAATTGTATAAATAAATTGTAGAAATGCTCCTAGGGTGTTAAAATATGAAGTAAACTCAAGTTCAGTCAGTTCCAATATAATATTCAATTGCTGTTGGTGCTCCCTTTCCATCAGAACAAAGCATAAATCAGCTCCTGGGAAGTACTGACATATTTCTGAGGTTTTGTATTGCTCTTGGCTTGAAGAGAAATACTATATGGTATTCAATACTTAAAAACAGTAGGGAAAACATCTTTAAATTCCCTATAGAGTTGACACACCATCATTAAAGTGAAGTATATTAGTAAAACAGATGTCTTCAAATAGTTCTTTAAAGCTTATTCAAATGATCAGAAGTCTTTTAAATCTCTTCTCCTGTTCTGACCATAAGCACTGAGTTCCTTTATCCATTGCCAGTTGCTTAGGTCTCAGGGAAGGTTTCCCTCTTTCCTTGTAAAAATTAAAATGGAATAAATGTTCCAGAACTTAATATTGCAATACCTCCTGGGTACTTGTCTTCCCGAAAGAAACCCAGACCACTGCATTTGGTGCTTTGGATCCTTCTACCCTGAAAAGTATGAGCAAAGGAACCCAGAACAGCATCTCCAGTGGGCTGCATGCTTGGCAGGAGCTGGGCCATATGCTTATGTCAATTGGTAAGAAATATCAAGAAGCATGGTAATTTCCATTGCTTTTTTTTTCATCCTTGCAGTGGTTATGGAATTATGATGGGGTAGCATGAGGAAGCCCTAAAGACAGCATACAGAGTAGAGCTGGTGCTGACTGTGCCTGGCTGCTGCAGGTGCTGTACCATTGCACCAGTGTGTGCAACACAACACTGCACTGTGTGCTGGGGGCTTGTAACAGCAGAGTCCTGTGAGCACACACAGAGCTTTTCGTGTGAGAGTGCTGTGCTCAGAGCCTGACAATCTCTTAAGTTGTCCCTAGAGAGGCTTGAGTGTTAAAGGTCAAAATGCCTCAAGTGGGAAGTTGGTGCCTGTATTTTATCTGACTTCAAAATTCACTGCAGAAAAATTTCTTACTTAGCTGCTGAAGAATCCATTAGGTGTGTAAATCCACTGGACCTCTTATACTCTGAAAAGTCTGCTTTTTGTATGTCTTCAGCTACACCAGCTGATTTAGCCTATGTCCTGTTTAATCCTGATTGGAATGAGAAGAACTAGAAAATCCTCTGCCTGAGTCTTCAAAGCAGGTCTGACAGTGAACTATGCCACATGTTGGGGCTCCTTTCCCAGATCAGTAATGTCACTTGCATTAGCATTAGAGTCATACTAGTATGGCTGGTACTTGTAGAACTGTCACTAGTCCTTTTTGCAAGTTTAATGGTTAGAGGCCAGATTAAAATATTTATTTCCTGGGTGAGTGCCTTGAAGCTCCTGATCCATGATATTCAAGTGAAAGTCTGGATCAAGGTTATGATTAAACTTTGCTATCATCCCAGGTGCTGTTAAGTGTGGGAATCCTCATTTGAATCCTCACGGGTTGGAATGGTGGGAATCCTCACCATGATTCTGTCTCCTGGCTGTGAGTTGCTGCAATTCCCAGATAGGGGGACAGAGAAAATCTTGATGGTATTGGAGAGCTAAGTCAGTGACCTGTTTCCTTTTATCACATTAAACTGAAAAGCAATAAATAGCTTGGAATAAATGAGGTACTCTGGAACATGAAGAACGAATATGATGTATTTTGGGCAACAGTTTTCTGCTGAATTAATCCTGAAATACAAACTAGAATTGTCAGTGCAGTTGGAATGGTACTTCTCTGGGACTGCCAATAAAACCTTGATACTGAAAAGATAAAAATGCACTGCATTTCATAGCAATTGCTTACATAAAAATGACTCGTGCAATGACAACTCCATACCTTAGGCAGCTTCCATAGGAGGGATTAAATGTCTCTCTCTGAAACAGGTGGCTCCTTCTTAGAAAGGGTAGGTAATGACCTTGGCTAGAAAAGCACCTTGAAACTATTTTTCCAGTAGCTTAGCTAAGTACTCTAATTATCAACTCATGTTAAAAAAAAAAAAAAAAAAGTAAAAAAACCCCACATAAAATAGTGACTGTCAGATGGAAAGCAAAGGGAAGAGGTGTGTTTTTGAGAAAAACTGCTGTTGGCTGCTTTGTGTTTTGTGAAGACCGTACTTGTGCATTTATGTGCAAGGCAATCTCTGAGCTTGCTCTGTGAATCCCAGTGCTGTCAAGACATAAAATAAATGAGAATTGTTTTCTGATCACCATAATCTTATGAGATCTGAAATTTGGGGTTTAGCTGCCTAAATTTTTCAAGTAATTAATTTCAGATTGCTGAGCATTCATAAAAGAAAAATACTTAGTTATCCTAAGAGGTACCCTCATGAAGATAACATAGTATTAAAATAGAAAATAAGTAAACATAAAAAACCCCGTTGTAATTACAAAAAAACAAACAAACAACATTTAATATAATGCATTTACAATGTCAATTTTATTTTTAAAAACAGAATGGAAAGTACAATGAAGATTTAGGGTTTATGTTCTTGTAACTGCTACTTTATAAACAGGGCATGGAAAGCTAATCAACCTAATGGATTTACTCCCTGCTATTAAATATTCCTCAGAGGTACTGATGGGGAGAGGAAATTACAGAATATAACATATTCCTATGGAACTATTTTGTAATTAGAATGGGATGATGACTTTACAACATAAAAAAATCCTTAAAAAAAGGATTTGCATGTAATTATGTACAACATTGGAAAGAAAAAATATTTCTGGCTATCTGCAGAACAAATTTGCAACCTCAAATTCTGATATAATCAATAGAACATACTAAATGGGAGGCTGACAGTCTGTAATCTTTCCATTCAAGAGATGTGTCCCATGGTTGACCTTGTCTTCTTGGCACATGTAGCAAAGTATCAGAAAGCATGCCACCACTTTTTGTTTGGTTTAGCGGTGAAAAAAGGCCACATCTTCCAGAACATGGCATTTGGAAGGATTTAATATTAATTCTCCAAAACTGAATTTATTATATCAGCCTTTCAATTACTGTGGACAGAAAGCTTGAGATTAGATATTTTCAAGTGTTTGTTATATGATAAATATTTTTACTGGCCATAAAGTCAGACTGATTACACAGAGTGGAATTTTAACTAGAATAAATGGAGCACATTGTTATGGGAAGAAAGTATTTAAAGTGGCCAAGAGTCAAAAGGGCTTGAATTAAAGAACATGAGGGCTTTGCTTTTTGCAACTACTTATTTCTCTTCTCCTGACAATCTCAATTCTCTTCTTCTTGTCAGGGTAAAATTATGGAGCAGTGAAGATAGCTGCAAGTAAAGTTCCTTTTGCATTATCTTTCTTCCATTCACAACTTTAGTTGGTTTTTTTTTTTCCAACTTTTTTTTTTTTTAATTAATTTCCACCTTCCACTACTTCTGTCTAATTACTTAAGTACAGAACTTATTTCTAATATCTTTCCTCTATTGTACATTAACTCAAGGTTGCATTCCCTCACTTTCTTGTGTGTTCTTATGTTTGTTTGGTTTTTTTGCTGTGTCAGCTCCTGACTTCATTCACATTTAATCAAGACAGTATACTTGGTGAAAGCAAAATTAATCTCAAGATAGTTACTTTAGTTGAGCCTTTTAAAATAGTGTGATGAACTGAAAAAGCTACTCAAAGAAACTGCAGCCATGTAACTTTCAAACCATTTTGTTATTGTAACTGTTCATTCTATGAAATATTCCTTCATCCCCTAGGAACTAGATTTTGAAAATGAAAAATTTTGAAGGGAATCCCAAAATATGTTAATATTTTGTTCCTTTTACAGTTTAAGAAAAGCCCCATATTTGTACAAATAACAAAAAGACAAAACTATTTGCCTTTTTTGTACTTTTTTTTGCCGTTCTGACATTTCACTGTCAGTTTTTCTGCCCATATGGAAGAAAAATTAGAAAATATATTTAAGAAAATAAGATAGGAAACCCACATCACAACCATGGTAAGGATAAAGATTATTGGATTTTTTCTTTAACTATTATTTTATTATATATTATTAGATTATTTCTTTAAGAATATTTAATGTACTACATTTTTGGTTATTGCTTAGTGGGTAAAAGGTTTTGTGTTGTAATGTGATGCCATCATATGCTATCAGACCACCTTAGTTTTGACTAGTGTTTAGTGAAAAAGCAGTGTCAGCCAAGCTGTGAACTATATGTCTGTTCTGGAGCATGGAGGGTTAACTAAAAAGTTGATCTGGGCCTGTATAAATATGAAAAATATAAAGCATATTTGTCAAGAAAACTCACATGCAACTAGATTTGAGAGGCTTTTTTCAAAGCAACTTTTTGTCCCCTCTTCATCTAAATAGTTTCTGTGCATTACTCATGTTGCAAGGTCAGCAGAGATTTCCCATACCTATTTATGGTAAAATTACACCCTCTTCCTTGAATATTTTCTGTTCTGGTTGTTAGATTTTTACTACAGAAGGTATACGAAGGCACTTTATAATTATTTAACTATAAATTAAATAAAGAGTGGAATGTACATGCTGCTGAAGAATTGCCATTTTTGTGTCAGTCTTGAGCTACCTTCTGCAATAAGAGAGGATGGACCAGGGTAGGCTGCTGTTTGTTTAATTGAGTGGCTACAGAAATTGGCTACCTGAAACTATAATAATGGTTTGGATGTGTTTTGTATAACCCACAGTTTAAAACAATAAGTTTGAAATGTGATCTTTTAGTTACTATCTGTGTAGTAGGGTCACATCCATCTAAAATGCTGAAGATTTAAAGTAAATAAAGAAAAAAAAAAGGCAAGAAAAAAGTGACAGTGATGCTGAAGTTGCCAAGTTCTGTAATCATGGCACCATTTTGCTGTAACTCACTGTAATATCACAGAATCACAGAATGTTAGGGGTTGGAAGGGACCTAGATCATCTAGTCCACCCTCGTGCCAGAGCAGGATCACCTAGACTAAGTCACCTAGGAACGCATCTAGGTGGGTCTTGAATGTCTCCAGAGAAGGAGACTCCACAACTTCCCTGGGCAGCCTGTTCCAGAGCTCTGTCACCTTCACTGTGAAAAAGTTTTTCCTTGTGTTTACCCTAAAAGCCCTGTGCTCCAACTCACTCTATTGCCTCTTATCCTGTCATTGGATGACATTGAGAGAATATCTTTCCTGCAATACTATATACGTCACAGAATTATCTCTGTGGTTTTGCAGGTACAGATAAATAAACATCTATGTAATTCTTTGGAAACTTAGCTATTATACAGTTAGAAGTTTCATATCCATACAATATAAACTGGTATTAGAAAACAGAAGAATAGTACGGAGGGAAAATTTGTTTCACAGAGAACTTTGATACTCTGAAATTAGTTTGAGTAACTGAATATGCACACTGTTAGAAGCAGCAGCTAAATGAAATATCTGAAGTTGGTAATTATCAGTTTTAGGCCTGGCTAACTAAATTACTATTCAATGAGGGTGTAACAGTAAAAAATATTGGGGACCAATCTTGAATGGCATTCAGTGTTCTGACTGTCCACAGTACAGAGCTGTTCTGTTAGTGAAAAATAGAAAAAAAAGACTCCTCAGATTTAATCTCTTATGATGGAAAAGGAAGTTGCTCACTAGTGGTTTCTGTGGTAAATTAAAAGTCACTTGCTTTGGTAATTTTGTTTGGTTTGTACTGTGTTCATAGCTCACTGCATACAGGTGAGATATATGGTGAAAAAATAAATGGTGTTAAGGCATAAAGAATAAAATAAAAATAATAAAAATTATAAAAAGTAAAGGAAAGAAAGCTATGATATATTTCAAAAGAATTATATTTATTATGGTAAACACAATCCTTGAGAATGTATTGTAACAAACAACTCTGTGCCATAAGTATGTAACATTTCAGGCAAGAATAGCAAGTGCAAAAGACTATAGAAGTTAAGAAACTGCTTTTGAATCTGTTGAATCTGCAAAACTCATTGTAAGGGGAGATAATTGAAATGTAACTTAATATATTAATATGGATCAGAAAAGGCTTAGGTGGTATGCTAACCACAGTAGCATCTGTAGATATGTAACAACCTTATTCAAAGAATGAAGAGCTGTCAAATTGCATTCTTCAGAGGAAAAGTGGTTACAGCCTGGGATAAGAGGAGAAAAAACAGTAGCAAAGAACTATACTTTGGGTATTTGTCCTATATTTCTATGAATATATGAGTCATAGATTCATGTTTTGTCCAGATTCCTGGATTAGAGAGGAATATTATTCTTTCATTGTATTCCTGTACTCTCAAATAACTTCTGCAAAAGTTGCAACAGACCTGAAATAATCTTCAAAGTCAAATATACTTGACCCAAATTATCTTCTTTTTTTTTTTTTAATTATTAGCAGATTAATGCAGTTCTATAATATTATAATAATAATTCTATATTGGATTTTCTTTAAGAAATTAGACATTGATTTTATTTTTT
>JANHGL010007909.1:0-29114 GCA_024611195.1 Ceyx melanurus | reverse complement strand
GGTGCTTTAGTTCTTCATTCGTGCAAGTTAGAATATTGCTGTAGATGACAAACCACATCTGCTCTTTAGCGGGGAGTACACAGGGTTGTTGCCGGGCTCCCGGGGCCCGGAAGGCAGGGGCGGGGCGGGCCCTGCGCTCGGCCCAGACTTCCCCGTAGCCGTCGCGACAGGCACGAGGGAGGAGGAACGGACAGATTATCAGGCCGTAGATGTTTGATGACAGGCCCAGGAGTAGAACTGCAAGCACGTGCCGTGGCGCCAGAGGGACGCTGGGCAGCTCTAGGGGCAAGACCTAGGATTCTACCTATGGTTCTTGGATCCCTGCTGATGGTGGAGACTTACCCTCGTGGAACACCGGATGGGCGGGAAGACGAGACTGGCGTTTCCAGCTCGTGCTACAGGAAACACCAACCCGACCTAGATTCTAGCTGCATGCTGACAAGCGCTTTGTATTCCAACGTCACTTACCAGTCTGTCGGGCAAGATTTCTCTGGCAGTCCAAAGCCCCCGAGTTCAGAGCGGGCGGAAGCGCAGGACGCGAGCGTGGTCCCGGGTGGCCGTCGCTCGCCACGGCCCGGGTTCGCTCCCGGGGTCCGGCCGCCGTGTCCGGGCCCCTCTCCGCGGCGCCGTTGCCTCGGGGTCGGGGCGGCTCCGCCGGGCGGCTCCGGGAGGCGAAGGGACCGTGGTCGCCGCGCGGAGCCCGGACGGGGCGGGTCGCTGTCGTGCCCGCTCCTGCGCGGTACAGCTCTCGCTCGATCTACAAATGCTATTTTTTATATGCTTAGTACGAAACGTGGAAAGATTATTTCAAATATTTCTATGAATTTGTTTTCCTTTTGGGACAAGGCCGGCGGTTTCGGGGGACACGCCCCACCGCCGCGGACTCCGGCCCGTGCTCGCTCCGGGTAGGACGCCGCTCACGCTCGGGCTCCCTCGGACGTGCGCGCCCTGGGCGGTGAATGTACTCGTGCCGGTGGAATGCTAATAAAGACCTTATTTTATGAGAAAAACGACAGCTGCAACGGTGTCTCCTATGCCGTGTCAGCTATCTGGACTGAAACGCTCATTTGTTATACTCATCACATTCAGTACCCTTGGCTTCTATCTTTAAATGGCAGTATTCTAAGAACAACTTGAGGTTTCCCTACACATCGTCCTTGTGCTGTTTTCTATCAGGACAAGAAAAGCAACAGGGATTATGACCTGAGGAAACAGAGGAAGTGTAAAATAAAAAAACTCATCATGCAGTATTTTTATTAAAAACTAGGGGGTGACTACTTTACTTACCAACGTAGACATTAGTCGGGCCTGCCCGGTGTCATCCGGAGAAGCTGCGGACGCCGCCTTCTCGGAAGCGCTCCGGGGGGAGAGGTCCGCGCCTGGGGTCGAAATGAAACGGTCTGTAAGGTCACAGATTCACAGAGTGGCAGGAGTCGGAAGGGACCCCGACGACCATCTAGTCCGACCCCCCTGCCAGAGCAGAGTCACCTAGACCGAGTCACCCAGGAACGGATCCAGGAGGGTCTGGAATGTGTCCCTTCCAACCCAAGCCCGCTCTGAGATTTCACGGGGATAAACGGTGACCTTTTGTCTTTCCTTTGCCCGGTCGTAACTGCCAGGGTTATGAGATCACAGCTGGATGGGTAATTCTGCATTTTCAGTGTTAGGCCCGGAAAAAAGTCTACAAATACCCACGGAAACCAAAAGCCGCTTTGCACAAACACCTGTAGCTCTCCCGTGACGCCTTTCGGCCTCCGTTTCGGGCACGGAGAAGAGACGGCCCCGGGACGGCCGTCCCGGGTAGGTCGGTAGATCTCTCCCGGACAAATCCGGCACGCTCTGCACTAGGTCCGTGGGCTGTCCTTGCAAGGATGGCGCTTACCTGGAATGCTGGAGTTCGGGCATCATCTCGGGGACATCCCGGGCCAGGAAAGCAGGTCAGCGACGACGACGGATGAATTCCGAGGGTGGTTCTACTTTAGGCTCCCCCGCACGAGTTTTCCTGGAACTTACCTGGCCGCCGATTCCTCCAGACCTTTCAGCTTTGAGGCTACTGATGGAAAGGGACGCGCATTGGGAATGGAACAGCACGTTCTATACCACACCTATACATACAAATATCTATATTTAATAGCTATCTTTATATTTCTATGTATTGTGCACATACATAATCGCATACCGCAAGCACTCTACACCCAGCAGGGCCACAGAGGCTTTCTGGGTTTAAAGCCATCAGCACTGGGATATTCCAGAGCGACCTTCACAAGGAGATCTGCACATCGGGTGCCCTGCACCCCGACATTCAGCAGCCCGGCTCAGACTCTTCCTTCCTTCTCCTACCAAGCTTGACTAAAGTAAAATGTGGATTTAATTTTTCTCTCTAGGTTTCTGCTCCCGTCTCATTCTGCCTCGCTTCCCACCTTTGCCACACTGAGTTATGTCTGGCCTTTTCCGTCGCTGCCGCTATCTTCTTCGGTACAGGGACTCTCAGCTCTCCGAGTTTCCTCTCCCCTTGGCTTTTTTTACCCTCCTTCTTTGATTTCTTATGCTTTTTCTATCCCAACATCTACAAACGTGACTCTTGTTCCGTTAGTAATGCCTGTAGAACAACTGAAATGATCCCGCCCATCCTTTTTCGCTCTAGTCTGGGGAGACCGTTGCCTTTCTGCGAGGGCTTTCCGTGAGCCGGGTGTGAGGGTGAGGGAAGGAGGGGCTCCCCCTGCCAGCGGAGCCCGTGTGCACGCCGCAGACGGCAGCCCCCTTATCCCCCGCATCCACGGCTCGCCTCTCACCGGGCTCGGAACGGGCTCGCTCCATAAACGGCAACTTTGCAGGGAGATCTAACGAGTTCTACCAACGCTTTGTCTCCGGAAGGACGTGTTCTGTCCTTGCAATTACAGCTCTTCACTCAGCTGCCAATGAAGGCCTTATCCTCGCTAATTCCTCTCTGTTTCATCTTCACCTGCAGCTACCGCGCTGCCAGAAGACTCTTGGCTAGGTGACTCGGGAACTGCTTTCATCTGCGTCTCGCATACCTGGGAGCTATTCGCACTTGCCTCTTTTCTTGCCTCGCCCTTCCCTGCTGCAGCACGGTGTCTGCGGGGCTGGGAACACCGAGTTCCGGCCCTCGGGCAGTTTTTGGCTCGTCTGTTTTAGCGGTATCCTTGTCACCGGGTGCCGTTTAGAGCAGCCTGACCTGCCACAGGAAAGAATTTGATTAGCCGGGTAGGAATTCCCTCCCACCTCGGGGGGAACCGTAACAACCGCCATCAACTGCTTCAAACCCCCTCACCCTTGTCCCCGAACTCTCTGCGGAACCACCTAGCGTCACGCGGAGACGCCGGTCACTTCCATAGCCGGCAATTAGAATGCCATTACAATTGGAAACTGCCATTTCCCGAGGTCCTCTCCCCTTCGGGTAAAACGACCGCGGTCCATCGCACACCGAGAGGGGCAGGACTTCCAGCGATCCCAGATTCGAGGCTCCGGCTGGGCCGTTCAGACAAGTTTCTTACAGTTCCAATAGTTCCTTTCCATTCCTTTCCATCAAGCCAACCGCTGCACCTGTACCCGCTAGATACCGATTTCCAAACTTCTAGGTCAGCAACTATTTCAACACGGATTTGCTCCTGCCTACAAAGAGATGTTCTCCACCCCCCACCTCAGCATTGACATTACTCGCATTTCCATGACAAACTTGCACCCGTTTCACAGTTCTGAGGAGAATTCCTGCCTCCTGCCACAAGGTCCCCGGCTCCTCTCCCGGCTGCCGGAAGGCGCCCGCCTTCCCCACAGCCTGCTGCTGCCGGCGGGCACCGCCCTCCCGCGGACACCTGCGGGCCGACCCGCACCTCTGCGGCCGCTTCACAACCACACGCTCCTTTGCACGACGGCTCCTCGCTGCTGTTGTTCTAGAAGGACGAGTGCCGAAGTTCAGGGAAGTCGAACCTTTCTCCTGTCCCTCGAGAGGCTGAGAAACTGCGGCAAAAGAACACGAGGGATTAATCTTTTCCTCTCTCTGACCTTTCCTCCCTTAAGTAATCTCCCCGGGGCCACTCCCCTACCACGGTTTTGACTGTATTGTTAGATTTTCATATTTCCTTACCCATTTTTCATACCAATCGACTTGAGATCAGGAGATGCTACCAGGAGGAAGATTTCAGGTCCACGGCTGGCTCCTGCATCCCCAGCCTTGTAATCGGGGTTTGGAATAACACTGTGTCCTGAGGTATTTTGGTGTGCTTCTCAAAATAGACTCCTCTGTTTTATCCCCCTTTACACTCTCTCCCTTTCATAGGAAACCCAGCATAGTGAGACTCTCATGACAGTACCTGGCACTTCCCTTCAGCTCTCTGAAGAACAAAGCGATTACTGCAGAGGACTCGGGCTATGTTATTGACCCATCATCTGCTCCTAAGATCCGCTTCCAGGATCAAGAGAGCCACCACGGACAAGCGCTAGGAGAACCGGAAATGCTCAGTGGAGTCGTGGCATCCTGAGGGGCCTCCGGAACGCATCCCGGGCTGGTGTCTGAATAAAAACAGCCTTGCAGCAAGGCTCGGCATCTACTCTGCTCCTTTTGCCGTCTCGGCAGTTCCACGCCGAAACCGCAGTGTTGATTTGGAGTGAAGGACAATTTTCCAGTCTTATTTGATAAGTGTTGGAAGCTCAGAGGTGTCACAGCCATCACAGTGTCCACCTTGCTAGGAAAAACGGCCAGCCTCTTTGCCCAGAGCCACGAGGGATGGAGCAGACAGTCAGGACATAAGGCAGGTGTAGCTACAGCCTGAGGAGTCCAACTGATGGCTGAGTAAATCTAACGTGGCAGGTCCGTGGGACGGAGAGGAGGTGAAGATGACGACACGAGCGAGCAGTAGCTGCTTCAAAAAAACCCCAAACTCCCCAGTACTGATGAGAATGGCAGAGACTAAAATAGCCACGCAGGAGGCAGAGAGCGGCTGCTGCTGCGGCCAGGGCAGCACAGGCACCTGCTCTCCTGCTGGGGTGACCGACCCACTCGACAACACACAGCTCCTCACAGCCGTCAGTGGCGCGGGGAACACAACCTACCGTGCGGCAGCACGCGGAAGAAAACTTGGAAATAAAAGGAATAAACTGTAATATTGGCAGGGCAGGAAAGCAAGGAGCCGTTTCGGCCATTGACTCGTGGGGAAACAAGAGCGAGGAAGGACTTACACAGCAAGGCTCACCAGTTCAGATGCTGGAACAGGCCGGGAGAACAGCTTGGCCCGGCAGGAATGCTGACCACGGGAGGTGGGTTCACATTGGGCAGAGAAAGAAAAGGTGGATGACGTCACCACAGGTGGAAGATTCATTTTCTTCATCCAATGCTCCTCATCCCCAAGAGCAAGTGTAAAATCTCACGGGCACGATTATCAAAGCCAATTCCGTCCCGAGGCAGACGCCGCTGTAAAGAACACACGCCGAGCGTGTTTCCGGCGCACGTGCCGCTGTGACACCTTTACCAGGTACCCCGGCATTCAGTCTACCCCCGTTGCTCAGTTCTGTGAGCTGCTTCGCCCACCCGGACACTTCCTAGAGCATCGCTGGCCTGCTCTGGGCACTACCGGTTCTCGTGCCCGTTTCCCCAGTCCCTGGTGAAGACTGGAGCACAGAGCTGGCTCTGCTGGCATCCTCCGCCTTCCTGCCGCATCCCTGTCAGGCTGATCCTTCCACCCTTCTTAGGCTGATCATCCCTTACCTTCCGGACAATGCAGAGGGGGGCTACAGCTTCCATTGAGAGGGATTTTCCTGATGCTTAATGCTCTTTGCTGAAGCCTAAGCTCGTTAGTTGGTGCCCTGTCGACACCAAGGGAATGGTTCTCTCTCTGGAGGCGGCCCGAACACATCTCACACGTGTCGCTTCCTAGCCTTTGTTCTCAAGATATTAAAGCAATTTCACACCTCTCTTTCCTCACAAGTCATCCTTTCTACGGTGCGATACATTTTTCCCTGCTTTCTATGACTTCTGCTCTTCTGGAACCAGCCGGTTCTTCTCTTACCTGAAACTTGCCACCACATTCCGACTAGATTTCTTATATGGCTCAGATTTACATCAGATTTTCCAGACTCTTCAGTCTCATTTCCCTGTGCCCTGCCGATCGCTATGTAACACTGTGAGCTGGGTATTTCCTGACCTGCTACCTGCACAGCTGTTTCTGCAGCAGCGTCACTGTGAGGGACTGTGAGGACCTCCATTTTACCAGCTTAACGATGAAAAAAAGCTGTTTTGCACACAGGAAAGGCCCCTAAAGGACCCCGCTTTATTTCTTACTCCACTCTGTTCCTATACTACCGAAATTCATCGTTCACTTAGTTTTCACCAGCTACATTTCAATGTAATCCAGTTTGCCTACGGGAATATTGTGCAAATCAATAACAAGTCTTACTAAAAACGTACCGCAGCTACTTCTTTCTCCAATGCAAAAAGCCTGTTACCCGTCACTGAGAGAAATTCGATTGGTTTCACACTGCTGCTATCAACAAACATTCGTTGGCTGTTACGAATTGGAAGCTTCCTAAATGTCGCGCTGGTTAATACGATGACTGGAAAAAACATCCTTTAGCATTTCTCCAAAAGGCACCTACAGCCTTTTGGAGATCGTTAGAGGTAGCGCCCTACTACGTGGGGCGTTTTCATTACATTTTTAAATGGTCCGAAACTTCCACATTAAAAAAAACAAATCCCAGCATGTAAAACAGTAACACTAGTAGAATTCAGGTCTCTCTTCCTCAGGTACCTGTACAGAGATTTAAACTAGCCAGGAACAACACTGATCTCACTAAAAAGTTCAGATTTTCAGGCTGGCAGCTCACACCGAGGCAGAGGAAAAAAAATACTCTTCTGTTGCAGCAAGAAGCTGTTTAACACGTGACCACTATCGCTCCTCACAGTGGCCTCTACCTTATGCTTCATGCTATCACCTTTGCTACTCCTAAGTCATTAGGCTTAGCAGGTTTTTAAACCCACAATGAGTTCTGCTGGCATTGAGGGTCTGGTGGGATTACTGTGTATGGAGGATTCTTTTGGATTCATTACTCGGTTTTATAATGGGTTCCGTTGTCCTTTGGATTGCTCGGCATCGATTTTCCTATCCATTATTTCGGAAAGCCTCGCTGCAGCCGCTGCTGGCTCCTATTAATATGAAAGAGGGAGCGAGAACAAGCACAGATTCCCTGAGATGGTGAGTTCTTTGCTGGCCACTAAGCAAGAGACACAGTGGGCAGCGTCAGGGTCAACAGTGTGCTTTGCTTCAACACGCGCTTATCAATCGAGACAGAAATTCAAGGTTGGGGTTTCTTTTTACATAACTCAAATATTTCATTTCACAACGACACGGCAAGCAAACACACAACGTATCACAGAAAGAAAACGAAGCAACCAACGACTACAAATCCAAAACATACGCCTAACGAACAGAACCCAGCCAAAGGTCTACAGGGTCCAATTTCCATTCCTAGAATCAGATGGACTTTTCTCCATCCTGTTTGCAACGGTCTGGCTAACGAGTCCCTCTCCACTCCCAGATCTGCAGGTGGACTGTTTCTCCAGCAGCAGAAAGGCTAGAGGAGTGCGTCTCCATACCGATGCAGCCCTTCCCCGGTGCCAGCGTCCCTCACAGCCCTCTGGGGTTCCCCTCCCCTGCACCTCAGAGACGGACCGGGAGCACCCCCTCTCCACGGGGATTCTGGGGCGTGTACATTCAGAGCCGAGGCTCCTTCCACGCAGCAACAATCCTCCTTCCACGCAGCAACAATCCTCTTTCCTCTTCACTGACTGCAGAGGCTTTAGAGCTGTGGAACAATGGGGAGATTCACAGCTGGATTGCAGAGGAGACTCCAGAGTCTGTTTCATCTCTGCTGCTCCCCAGTTAGCCTGCTTTACTGAGAAAAGCCCTGTCCCCTGGCTGCAATAATCTCTGTGATTCCACTACACTAGGCATTCCTCTGCAAGATCGTGTGATAAATCCACCTACACTCCCTACCTGTGTTTAGGAACCACTTTCCTGGGGTGGATTAAGCTGAGGGACAGAAATCTCCTTTAGGAAAGCGATACATAAGTTACATCCAAAACCATTTGTTTCATGCCTCACTCTATGAGCACGAGATATTTCCCTGCCCCATCCACATTCTTGCTGTTCCCAGACACAACTGTGTCCCAGGAAAGGCACTGTCACATATAGAGACTGTCACCATCATTCCAAGAAGGAACGCATCACCGCGTGGGGCTTCCCGCATCCCAGAGAGCTCAGTTTACCCTGCAGCCCCCCCACCAGATCTTTTTGTCTCGCTTCAGTGAAAGGAGGGGAGAGAACAACTGAGGTGAGAAACCTCTCGAGCCTCTCTAGAGCCAAACCCGGTGGTCACAGAGCCCCACCTGCCAGCTGAGGCTGACCGGAAGAGCATTCAGACTGAAAACCTTTTAGAGGCAATTTCAGAGGTAATTTGTCAGCGTTTCCCACACGCACCTTGCAGAGCTGACGGGAAAACACACCCACCCACCCCCAGGGGCACAGACACACCCGATGTACCCTGCTCCTCAGTCCAGGCACCCCGACTGCGAGGACGTGAGGACAGAACCGTCCGCTCGGGGCCGCTCGGCCTGGGGGATCCGCCCCAGCGAACGCGCCTGCCGGGTGGGAAGGTCCACAGCTTACCTCCCTGCTCAGCAGGCCCACGGGGGACCCATCCAGAGTGCTCGGTCCCTGCTCGGTGCCCGCCTGTCCGAGCTGCGCTCTGCAGGGTGTCTCACACAGCAACGCGGTCTCCCTCAGCTGCCCAGGGGCCAGTGCCGGTCACAGCCACTGCAGAAGAAACAGACAGGAGGTTCGGCTTCATGAGCTACAGCCGCCCGAGCCCTGCAGACGTTGCTTGTGCCACTTGGCTCAAAGCTGTAGGAACACGGGTTCCCACGGGACAGGGAGCCAGCACTAGGTGTGTTCTCCACGTTGCCCGCCCCTGATGCTTTCTGTTTTGTACCAGTACGGATGATGGGCAATAGCTTGCTCCTGGGTCAAAGCCGCCAGATGCTCTAACGACCGTCAGCAGCTACTTCTGGTGTCACTGGGTCTTTTTCTGCCTTTCTTACCGTCACAGGAAGGCACAGGAGTGTTGCAGGGGGATGCTCTCTGGCAGGAGGGTGAGGGCCAGTACAGCCACGCTTCTTTTTCCAGGCAACAGGCTATTCTGGCAGAGGCGGTTCTGGAACCAAGCTGGAAAACAAAACCAAAGGCAGTTGGGACCGTGGCTGTGGGCAGGTAGTCCTGAGCAGCTTCGAGCAGCTCTCGTAGCACGAAGGCGGCGGGACGCTTCATCTGCTGCCACAGCAGGTCAGAGCAAACTGTGGGTTTCGACACCCATTTCCATGGCTCTCGGGCTGAACACGCGGAGCCGGAATGGATGCAGATCCCCTCACGGGATAAGACGCACAAAGGGCATGGGCTCTTAACACGAATCCTTAGGGGAATGTTTGTATCACGGAGGAATGCATACAGTTCATAACACCTGCAACAGGAACCCCTTCTCCCTGCCACACACCCTCCAAACACCACAGTCTCACCGGGATCGGAGAAAATGGTATGGCACGGTTTGCGCAGGAGACGGATTCCTGATTTCCCCCGATGAATACAGTGCTCCTGAAAAGACAGTGAGGCTTCTCTTCTTTCAGTTAGGAGGGAAACTAAAGAAATAAATCACTCACGTGTAACGCCTCTTTGGATTCACATACTTCCCCTGGAACCGTTTGCATATTTTTCTATTGCATTTCAAAAGACTTAAAAGCAAAATTAATGTGCTGCACCCTGAATGCCAGGCAGACAATTACGGCTCATCAAAAGCTCACAAAAGGACAGAACTGATGTGCACAGAAATGTCAGACCCTTTCTTTTTCCCTTTTTAAGACTTTCTAGTGGAAATATACCCAACTCCGCACAAAGCTGGGGGTTATGTCTCCTTTATTCCTGCTCCAGCCAGCTGTCCTGTGCATTCTTCCTCTGCTAGCCTGCCTTTCAAAGGGAGCTCGCGTGACGGAAAGCGGCCCAGGAGGGGCACGTAGATTCAAAGAGCAGCCGGCTCTTCTCTAGCCCGTCCAGCCGGCAGCTACTACTCCTTTCCTTGGCGTTCCTTTAAAATACAGTATAGTCTCAATACCTTCCCTTCGGAGGGTTTTTAGGGTTACAGTGCTTTCGGTAGCGCTGGGGAAACTTTTCTGACTCGTAACTCACCGTCTGTTGCCAACGTTTGCACGGAGAAATCTCTTCTTGGCCTCACCTTTTCCTTTCTGAGAGAGGACCGTGGCAGGGATGATATTTGCCTCCCCTTCTCTAGGCACCTGACCTCATTAACTGAGCTTAGTGTTCATAGAGATAAAAAACAAGACGGCTACCTGCCCAACAATGGCACCTCAGTCACAGTACTAGTACTAGTACTCCAACCTCCTAAACGTGCGGGGACCAGACACTACACAACGAGTTGTCACCCCTCCTCCCACCGGGAAGGGGAACACTAAAAATCACGACCAGCTCTCACTCCGTGTGACTGAATTCTTTGCCAGACAGCAACGAGGACAGCAGCGTTGTCGGATTTCACAGCAGTCAGGCCACCATCAGCATTTGCACCGTGCTTTTGGGTTTAACTACCTTAACGCAACCTCCTTGAAGCTTAGGGCGATTTATGGCCTGTTAATAACCAGCGCCACTGAGAGCAGAAAAAGTCTACACCTGGACAACACTGAAGCGCAGAGGATTTGCAGCCCAGGTTTTATTGCTCTAATAGATCACAGCCAGCATTGCCTTTCCTGATCAGAAAGGACAGGGACAACAAATTGAAGTTTGTTGCTTAGCTCCATCTTCCACCAAGCCATCCAAGTCTCTCCTAAAGAGGCTGGTGCAGGAGGCTACCCCACCAAACCTACACTGGAGTTACTGGTGCTGCCCTGCAAAGGTAGCCTGCTTCACCTATACCTGGGCACAAAGCAGCACCCTGCCAGCTGTGCACACTTGCACTATCACCTCAGCGCTCTGTATATAGCCACTGGGTTAGAAAAAGGATCCCCTGAACCGCATTTCAGACATCTGACACAATCCAGACAGAAAACCTTATGAAATTCAGATGGCAGGTTGCAGACTGCCACTGAGGGAACTTGGATGCAGAGAACGAGGGGCTTGGAGGTTTCTCAGAAACACTGGCAGCAAACAACGCTTGTGAAGAAACAAAGCCAAGAGGTTTGGCTGAGGGCTGGGGCGATGCTTCTTAGCAGCTTCTGGGGGCCGGGGGGAGACCCGGAGTGATGCACAGAGCAGCCCGGGGGGCTAGCCCTTCAACTGCTTCTCTGTCTCACCAGTTCTTTGAAAAATACCGCGGCATACTTCATATAAACCTCAGTAATCATTCCTAGAAACTGGGAGAACCGACTCCCTTCCCTGCCTACACAGTACACCCCAGTAACTCCGGTGTTGCTTTACACACAGAGGAATCAGAAACGCGTTTATTACAATTCCGACCAACTCTTCACGCAACAGAGGCACCGCAGACGAACGACAGGCACACGCAGCACACGGACACCACGAGCTGACCACCACCGGGACTCCCCTCGCCTACCTGTTCTCAGTCCATCCCCGCACACCCTGCGGCGGGAACCGGGACCCCCCCCCGCCCTCCATGGCTCCCGCCCGGCTGCGGAGCGTCCCGCCCAGCGCCAACACCTGAGGCCGGGCACACCCTCATCGTGCCCCGGCCACACCCCAGCGGCGGTGGGGAAAGGCTGCTTTCCCCGGAGGGCTTTCCCCCTCAGCTGCGGCTGGGAGTGTGCCCGGGTGGAAGGAGTTACCCCGGTCCCCTCAGGCTGAGGGCAGCCGCCCTGGCAACGAACGAAGAACCAAAGGGCCCGGAGGGGGATGCGAGGGTGTAAGAGCCCCGTTATTGTCACAACTCTTGTGCGCTGATAAGATCTGAGCAGAGAAGGAGCAAGGCCTGGCTGGAGGGAAGTGTTGCCGGCTCAGGGGCTCTGCTCTCCTCGCAGGCGGGAGTTAGCAGCAGCGAGTTCAATTCTGCCGCAGGTGATGGGGGGTTTCCCTGAGTCACCCTCAGATCCCCAGTGGGTAAAGGGGCAGAAAAACGCTGATCTGGAGGCCTCTACCCCCGGAGAGGTAGCCATCTGAGCCAGACATGGACCGGGTATCAGGGAGAAGTTGTTTCCCTTGAGGGTGGTGGCTCAGTGGCACAGGCTCCCCGGGGAGGTGGTTGAGGCCCCATCCCTGGAGCTATTCCAGGTGAGGTTGGCCAAGGCTCTGAGCAGCCTGGTCCAGTTGAGGGTGTCCCTGCTCCCTGGAGGGGGGCTGCACTAGATGACCTTTGGAGGCCCCTTCCAGCCATAAACATTCTCTGATTCTATGATCCTAGGGCAGTCACGTATTTCTTTGTCTGGTGTGGGATGCAGCTGGAACAGGTTGCGTCCTTTTCATCACCACAAGCGCTATTTGGGTATGAAAGGGAGGACTCGGTCGGTTTCCTGCTCCCTCATTGCTTTCCCGCCTTCCCTCTTCACTTGGCCATTTCACATGCAGCCACATCTCCCCTTGAATCTAATCACGAGTTGCAGATGAACTCAATTTTCACTATGGAAAACACAGTTTCGGGGGGGGAAAAGAGTTCTGTCGAGCTGCCCTGCGAGCGTACGCACTTTTTAGGCAAGGGTTATGTATTTAATACTTCAATAAATCTTTATCTTGATAGAATAAACCTTAGAAATAAAAATCAGAGTCTTATTATACAGATTATGCCGAATATCACTGATTTATCTACATTGTTAATTTTTTATGCCCATTTTCCTTATTGATGCATTTTGAGTAACAAGATTATGAACCCAGTATTTCTTATTCTATTTAAAGTACTAATGCTTTTGTATTTAAAGGATTTTTTTCGCCTCATTGACTCGCATCAACCTCATACATATAGCCCGATGGACATGTTTTTGTTAAGATTTAAACCAATGGGTAAGTACAGCAACAATAGCTTCACCTTAACAAAACAGCTGTATCTTAGAATTGCCAAGACTCTGCAATAACATCCGTCCTTAGGAACGTAAAATCTTAGGAACAGAGATCACGTTGCCTGACAATTTCATCTCACCTAGCCATTAGCGAATGAGTAATTCGAGTTGCAACCCATGTAGTATTTGAATTAAGCAGGTAGCTCTGATGAACAGTGAAAGCAAGTAAGAAGAGCATCGTAAAAATGGAGGTGTCGAGATGTAGCATTCAGCATGGCAGCTAGCCCCCAAGTTTATTAATTTTCTACAATAAAACAGATCTTTTCTAAATATTCTATAAGAAACTTAGAAAAAGCTGATCAGAAAGCAAGTAGAGAGGTAACTTTGCAGTCCCACGTTACACATTGTGGGTCTTAACAGACATTATTAAAATAGAAATAGCTTGCTAAGGTGGTCTGAGGAATAACATTGACACCTGCAGATTAATACTACTCTTAGTCCTCTGCATCTGCTGATGCTGCCGGCTGGGTTTGGGTAGTTACAAGCTAAAGGGAAGGCCAGGCAGAGATCTCCACGGCAGATGTTGCTTACGAGTATTTTACTGCAGATGAAACAAGCAAAAACACCATCTAGCAGCTTTCGCTGGGTTTCTGGGGTTTGTTTTATTTCTGTGGGGAAATTAGCCACGAATAATTTTGAAAAATAATCATTTTCTCCTTTTTCTTTTTTTTCTTGGGCACAGATGTCTGGGTTTTTTGACTTTTAGTGTCTGCCAACTCACATACGTTACCGTATTGCTGTATTAGAGAGAGCAGATGCATCCTTCGCTAAGCGAGGCCAATGGGGTCTTGACATGTCCCACAGTTTAACCCCTCTCGAGACGCAGCCTCGGTCATTCCAGCAGTACCTACGAAAGCAGGAGAGGATGAGCTCCGTTCCATAATTGCTTCATTATTTCAGGGTCTAATTGAAGCACTCCGATCCAACACATTTTATTCAACTTCATCACTGTATTTAGTTCCAAGAGCAACCGTAAGCAGGGCTTCGGCACCATCTGTAATTAAGCATCTAATAGCATACACACTGAAAATTATCTTTCTCCTAGCATTAGTTATTTCCTGCTGTGTCTACATAGACTATTTTCCAGTTTTATCCACAGAAAAATGATGTCAGAGATGGAGGTCCGTACTCTACAGTAGAACTCTCACAGCCCATTGAATTAACTAAAACCAATCCTTAACCTGTCAGGGCTTGATTAGCATTATTGAGCAGCATTATCCAATCAGGCAGGGAGTGCAACGAGAGAATAATTCCTGCACTATCCTGCTTCACATTCACAGCTGAAGTAGCCGGAAGCAGCAGGTAACTGAAGTAACGACACCACTCAGCAAAGGGTTTAAATCTTCTGTGCCAGCCTGCACGGATAAAAACCCACCGTCCCAACCAGAGAAACGTTCTGTCCCTGGGTATTTCACCGCTGTTATCTTAGGGTACAGAGAACTGGCTTCTGTCTTCACTAAATCATATAAAGCAGCACCCTCTTTTGCTCCCTTGTGCTGGAAGTACCTACCAGAGGTGATGTCAACACCGGCAAGGAGATATTTCCCCAGGTTTTTGCCTTTGCAGGAGGATATGTGCATGTATCTACTGATTTCTGAAGAAATACATTCTGTGACTATCCTGTACTTTAAATTTTGTGGGGAAAAAAAAGGAAAGCCCCGGCAGGGAATGTGCTCAACAGCAACAGTTAGTGACAGACATCATTTTGCTACTTCCAAGAGGATCATTTCTATTTACCTTTATCAGTTACGAATGCATCTGAATTTACTTTCAGCTGCTATATGGAGACAGTGGGTAGGGAAATAGCCCTTAATTACCCCATTTCCCTTCTCCACCGGAGCCCACGCATCGACCAATGCGCAGACCGTGGCTGGAGTGACTTGTGTAGTGGCCTGACCGTGAACCACCTGTCCAGAGATGACCGTGCAGTGTCAGCTTCTCACCAGCTTTCCTGTCACCACCGGCCCTCTCTGCAGCACTGCCAGAGCTCTTGCTAAAACAGAGACTTCATTTTCCCCTATGTTACTCAGAAAAACACCCCAGTAATATTCCAGAGGAGAACTGAGCCGCGGGCTCGGTTGTCTCTGTCATTAAAGAAGAGCGTCGTAGCCGGGTTTGCAGTTGCTTCCCTTTCGCTTCTTTTAAAGCGGAAGTGAGATTCGGGAACCCTGTAACAGAGAAGGAATCACTGGAAAATCAGGGGTAAAGTAAGGTGAGGTTGTATCACTTTTCTTGTCATGTCTCCTGCCTGTGACTCCTTACATTTCTAGTTACTCCGTGAGGAACTTTAATGGCCGTGACTTTTAGAAAATGCTGATAGTCTACCCTTTGAAGACTACTCTTAAAAGTACTCAAGTGGTCACAGGAAAAAAAATAAAATAAAATTGAAAAGAGGTTAAATCTCCAGTACTTTAAAATAAAAAAAAAAAAAACAAACCAGTCTTTTTGGCTGCAGTACTTTTTCTTCCTCCATCTCTATGATCTTACAGAAAGATGGCTTTCGCTTGGAGTCTCGGTATTTATTTGAAAGAGACATTTTTCAGATGAGGATTTAAGAGGAAAACACTCTATACTCTCAGGTTTTGTTGAATACAGGAACAATTTCATTGATTTTTAGCTCAATCTGTTTAGCTTTCATTTTGCTTTCTACAGAGAAAGACCGATGGGTTTTAATATAGCTCCAACTGAAAAGAGCTGCGACTGTGAGATTCCACAGCTCTGCTCCTGTTCCCAGGGGCAGCTGGAGAGAGTCCGATACTGGGTGAAACACAGTGTATTGCACCCGGATTTTTGCACCGAGAGCATTTGAGAATCGAACAGAAAACACATTATTACCGCTATGTTCAAGCAACAGTCACTAATTCAACTCCTGAAAACCCTGTACTCAAGCTATGTGGTCAAACGTTTAACTCAAACCATGATTGTTACCTGGGGGATCAGCAGTACAATATCTATAGCCATACTTTGTACATTACTGACGCTTAAAAAAAAAACAACCTACCCCCAAAAAAATCAAACCCCACAACTCTTTGCCCTTCTGAAATGAAAACCCAGGGCGTATTTCTCCGATACATGCACTTACAATTAATCTTTCCCCGTAATTGTCAGGCTACTACAAACTGTTATTTAATAAGTCATCCTGTGGCTTTCAGAGACCCTTTAAGGCTTTTGACTCTTTCCCATTTTAATTGTCATGCATGCATGGAGAAGCGTGTATGTTGAAAGCATGGGATACAAACACTACTGAAAAAAAGCACGATTAAACCCCAGAAGCAGGAGCAGGAAGGGGATTGTCCCCCGGACTCAGCGCTGGGGAGGACAAACCTTGAGTGTTGTGTCCAGTTCTGGGCACCTGAACCCAAGAGAGATCTGGAGGGGCTGGAGCCAGTGCAGAGGAGGCCACGGAGCTGGGGAATAAATCTGACGGAGAGGGATTGAAGGAGCTGGGAGTGTTCAGTGTGAGGAAGAGGAGGCTGAGGGGAGGCTCATCACTCTCTACAGCACCTGAAAGGCCATTGCAGAGAGGCTGGTGCTGGGCTCTGCTCACAGGGAGCGACAGAACCAGAGGGGATGGATTCCAGCTGCTCCAGGGGAAGGTTAGGGAATTAGGGAAAAATTGTCATTGTCACAGTGGTCAGAGCCTGGCACTGGGTTGAGTCACCCAATCCCCCAAAGGAGCTTTCCCCCTAAAAATCCAGCAGAGAGAAAGAAGTATCTTTTACTGTAAGCTTTCACTGCACTGAAACACGCCACCTGAGGTGACTCTTGGGACAACCGGGAGAACACAGCGAGTACGACAGCCGTCAGCCCGGCCCTCAGAGCCCGCCCGGCCCCGTGCGGAAAGGCGGGAGCGCCCCCTGACGGCGGCACCGCCGCTGCTCCCGCTCAACCCAGCCCGGGACAGGCGGAGGACGCGCTGAGGGAAGCGGGGCAGGGAAGAAGGCGATAAAAGGCCGAGTGGGGGAACATCCCGCCCAGCCCCTGCTGAGCTGGAGTATTAGACTTGTCCTGAACTTTCCCTGGATCGTTGGAAAGGGGAGGGAAAATGGACCGGCAAACGGAGATGCCACCCAAGCGCGCAGCTTGTCTGGTGAAACAGAAAGGAACCTTTGGAGCTGCAGTAAATCGCCTGCAAGTGGCAGGAATGGAGAGCTGGTGCTAAATAGCACCGACTCTGTCTCATAAATACAGAGCTCTGTCATCACACTGACACTTACACTGAAATATATTCCTGAATGTTGGATGAAAACATTCCGGACAACTCACAGTTCCAGAATGACACTGGAATCCTAGAGAATTTTAGATGTGAACACCACCTATAAACTCCAACTAATGGCTTGTCAGGAATGTGAAGAGCTGCTGCAGCTCTCGCTTCTGCCGGGAAAAGGGAGCTGAAGCCACACAGCCTGTCCTCCCTCTGCAAAATATTTAAGACAAGTGTGTTTTCCACATCACCCTGCCGACAGGCACTAAATAAAGTGATCGTTATTGATATTTCTAGAGTTCCCAGGGAAATTACAGAGCGATAAACCACCGTATTCCTACTGCACAGCTAACAACTTAGTCAACCAAGATTTACCATCATATTTCTATAGTTATTCAAAATAACCAGCAGATTAAATTTTACATATCACTCTTTATCAAACAGATTAAGTACTCCTTCAAATAAAAAAAAGAGGAGACACTGTTCTCCCCACCTTTTTTGGGGGGAGCTTAAAAAGAAAACAATCCACAGAGGTTGACAGCATGCAGAACATTCCTTTCTTTTCCCCCCAATAATTCTGTTACCTGATTAATCAGAGGGAAAATCTGACATCACATTTGACATCTTTCAAGCTCCAGGGCCCAAAGCTCTTCGCTTCATGCAAAGCTCTTTTCAGGACAGCACTCTGCTTGCCTTATTCTCCAGCAAAGAGAAGCAGTAGAAAGGGAAACAATGATCACTCACCTGCTTAGGTTTAGGAACCAATGTTTGTCACGCAGCATTTTGTTCGATAATCTCTTGGTTCTTCTCGTTCTCAAATAATGAGACCGATAATCACGACACCGGAGCATTGTTAGCGCAGCACTGGCCCCCTGCAAACACCATTAGGCTGCATGTTCCCCCTACCCTCAACATCATCCCTCAGAACATCGTCTGAGTTGAAAAGCTGACAAACACAACAAATAATGGGGAATAGCTTTGAGCAAAAAATAAGTCAGTAATTAAGTACTAGAACTTTCTATGACAACACACTCGGGCTACTGTATTCCAAAGACAATAGCATTTTAGTAACTGTATTTTAAGTCCAGTTCAAATGACGAAATTAATCATGTTTGGTTTTCTTGTTAGGGTTTTTTCTCCCTCAAAAGATCTTTGTACTGCTCTCCATTCTAAAGAGGGCACCGATAAGAATTCCAAAGAAATCCTTATTGGGATGCGAGACGCCTGACCCCTCACCCTGGGCTGTCAGTGGCAGTGTACGTGGAGTGAGCTACTGTGCGAGGGCTGCTCCGATCCCCACGTCAATCCCTTGCAGTGCCAAGAGCAGGAGCTGCAGAGAGCATTGCTCTGGACTGCCACGGGCCTGGCCAGCACCCGGGACCCTGGCAGGTGACATTAGTCTCGGCCCTAGATCAAGACCTGGCTTTGCAAAAGGGAACACACTCAGCCCGAGCTTTGTTTTCCCTGGGTTAGCACAAGCTTGAGCCCTAATCCGGGCTCACTGGAGACGGCCCGGGAGCTGGATCCCTCTGCTGGATGTACGCAGAGGAAGAATTACACCTCTGTTCAACACATCTCTCACTAGCAGCTGAGCTTTGCTGTAGGTACGCTGTGACAATGAAACTGCTTATTTACTGAACCCGAACCTGCTTCAGCTTCCACTGCCACCCAGCATCTCCAAAGCATTTCAGAAACAAAACACATCGCCCAGGCGTATAAACTGACCCGAATCCCCTTCTCACAACATGGAAACAAATCTAATCCACTCGGTGTACGCGTGAGAGCAAAGCAGGTTGTGGGGGAACTGTCTGCATGAAACATTTATTTATCACCTGCCTTGCCCTGGAGTTGCACAAAGTCTGTTTGGAACTGCACCCACCTCCGCGTTTGGAAAAATACAAATGCAACACGTTGCCGTGCTCCTCAAAGTACTATTACCTAGACTTGAAATCACTGTAAAAAAAAAGATAAAATAAGGAATATAAGATAAATATCTGCCTTCCATTTATAAACATGTTGCAACCTCTTTTCTTCCTACGACTATCGGTTCCTACCAGCTGCAACAATGGCAGGAAGAGTCCCACGTATGTGGGGAAGCCACCATCCAGACACTGAATTCCAGTTCTGTAACACTTGTTCATTAAAACATTTATTGTCTCCAGCACCAGAATGATGGCTGATGTCAATAAGCAATGCTCCAAAACTAGAACTAGCAACCGGTTTTGGTGCACGATCCATGTATCTCATCCAGAACATTCCTGACGCTTCTTAAACAAACCTCTTCTTTCTGATGTTTCATCCAGGCTTCTTTCCATACCTCTTCAAACCTTTCATCTGAAACGTCGATGCCAACGTGGTGGAGAATATGTGCGATCTACAAAATCATAAAAGGCATGTCATGCTTGTTGGCATTTTCTTTACGGTCAGGTTTTACACGTATTAGCAGTCTCTGTTTGCCAAAGAACATTGTCCGACTCTTCAACAAAAACTGCAGACCACTTCCTGCATCCTCACCCCAGGAGTTCCTCTTTCAGTAAATCTGACTCTTACTGGGATGACAGACAAAACTGTCTTTACTAACTACAGTAATGCCGATGCCACTTCAACCCTGAAAAAAATCAAACCCAGAAGATTCAGGGAAAAATAAGTTATTTTTTTAAGCCCTCAGTCAAGTTCTGTTTATCCACTGTGTTTTCACTGTTTGTAGTTATCTCCAGAAATAACATTATATCATTGTCTTCATTTCACAGCAAGATTATTATATACAAGATCTTCAGTTGGTATAGATATATATATATATATAGAGAGAGAGAGAGAGAGAGAGAGAGAGAGAGAGAATTGGTATCGATATAGGTTGCTGGAGGCACTAAATGAAATTGCTTCGCGTCAACTTTGGGTCTTCCTATAGTTTTACACTGCAGTAATGCAGAAAAAAATCTTTTTCCCCTAATTTTTTTACTTGGATGTTCTTACTGGATGCCTCCTTACCTGTTGACCTGGCTTTAAAACAATATTGACATGATACGAGCTTTTGTTTGTTAGTATTAGCAAATGTTTGGCTTTTTCAGTTGTAGCGTGTGCGGTTTATGCTCTGGGACGTTATATACGCTTTGACAAAGTAAAACATTTCACACAGCCAAATCAACCTTGTTTGTCATCTTTCTCAAAACTGCCTTTTGTAGCGCTACAGATTGGATTCCCAGTGCAGTCAATGTGCAGCTCCATCTCGGCCAATAAATCCCTGACAGTTTATGCCAGCTGAAATTACAGGAGGAAAACACTGACTACATTTGTTTTCTTTCAGCACGGGTGTCGATTCAGTTCAATCAATGATATTACTCATAAGGAAAACAAACCAGATTTGATCTAGTATCTTCAAAAAGCTAGAGAAATTTAGAAGTTAAGCTAAAAGCAGTATTTCATCCCAGGATACCACTGCAGGGACAATAACAGACTCCGTGCTGCCACAGCTTGGATTGACCGTATTAAAATACAACTCTGTCCTGGCTCGTCAACAGCCATAAAACAATCAGCGACTACACCACAGACTGTGGAGGGTACAGATGGGGTTAAATGGACCATTGCTTACTATCAGCATGATCTCACTGACTAGAAATTACGTATTATTACTACATTACATAACTATTTTTAAAGACAGTTCCAGTAACCCAAACAGCAGGCCCTAGAATTATTTCTTTTGTAATATGAAAAGTTCTCTCGTGAAACTGCTTTGTAGTCAGAATTCTCATTCATTTCTAGAGAAAATGTAAAAATAATGGTAGTCTTAAGGACTCTGGGCTTTCACAGAATAATTAACTCTTACCTGTTTGAATGTATTATTACTGTCTATTCCAATAAATCCAAGATCATCACTACCTACTGAAACAGTGCACGAGTAGAGGGTGATGGAAGCCACTGAGATGGCTCAGGACTGACCTGGCTCTGCACAGCCAGGATAGCACAACAGCTCACACCACAGCACAGCTCCAGAGAGGAGTTCTCTCCACTGCCTGACGGCTGGAACGGGCTCCTCACTGAAGCATGAATTCTATTTACTGTTAGATTTTCCTGCTTTGGAGCTGGGTGATGAACTGGCATATGCTCTCGTACACAAGATTCTGACAGGCCTCTTTGGGGGTATGTTCAGATCGTGACAGCGCACCTCTTACATCCCCGGCCACTAACTGCCAACAACCTTCTCTGCCAAATCTACGCTCCGGTTCCTGACTCACTTTCAGAGTGACTGAATATTTCATATCATGACTAGCAGAGATGGAGAGGTTGTAAAGGCCTTTTTCTTGGCCTTTGGGCTGTGAGATAAAGTGGTAGCAGCCCCCAGAGATATCAGACAGAACAATCAGAGTGCCCAATTAAGTCGCTGGAGTCTCACATCCTGTTTTTCTCTTCAGAAATGAGATCACACAGCATTAGTGTGTGACCCCTAGATCCCCTGTCACTGCACAAACTCCTTTAGCTCTGAGCCTACACTGTGACTCAGCAGAGCACTCGGAAGGTGCGCGCAAGCCGATTATTATCAAACCTGCAAGTGTGTGCGAGACACCCTGGGTAGAATTTTCCACTGACCACGCCTCTGTGATACAAACTAGTTGTACACACCTGTAAAAACATCCTTGTGGGGCTTTTTAGGAGAAGAGCATCATAGTATAACTTAGGCTGGGAAAGATCTCTGGAAATCATGCATCAAATCAGGGCTACCTACCATTCGACTGTGTTGCTTGGAACCTTGGTAAGAAATTCAGCTGTGTTTTAGGATGGAAACCTCACACTGCAGAAAAGCCAGACTGTAGACTCAAGCCCTAGGTTAATTACCAATCCTTGCCTGACCCAGCATTTGAGCATGCAGCCCTGTGTGCTTCCCTCTACTACTTACTGAAGCTGGATCTTGATAACATTAATATCTAACACCTTTAGGAGTAATCCTCTGTGTGAAAAGCACATCTTTTGCAGACAGCCGAACGGATGTAAAGAAACAAGATAAAGTTGCAACAACGACTTTTCCAGCCTGTTTATCCAATGATTTTCCACTCCCGCGTGGCTAGAGGTACCTTGATCGTGGCAGACTATTCTGCAGAAATGCACCGTACCTCTTCCTTGGGTCTTGCTTTCAAAAGATCTCCTCCATACACTCCCTTCTGGCTGAGGACAGAAGGGAACAGCAGCTCAAAGGCAGTGGCACCGTCGCCATAGTTGGTGCTGTCGCCGACACGGCGAGTTGCAGGGGCAGGGAGGTCTGCACGGATGCCGGGAACCCCACACACTGCATAACCTGTGGAAATCGATCAGCAGGAGGGATGGGAAAACCTCTGTGTACAGACAGTGCCGGGGTAGATACTGTTTCATATTAAATGAGAAGTGATGCTTCATCTCACATAGGTTCAACTAAAAGTTATCTTCTTATATCATCTCTTTTTTTTCTCTGTATTTTTAGGATGTAGCTTCAACTACAGAAGGAAATCTTGCAGTAATAGTCTAGGCCCTATCCAGTGCTTTCAGCTGAAAACATTTTTAGGTGATTCCAAGAAGATACCTAAAATTAGCAGCATCGTTTCTCGCAGACATCTATATGAACATTATAAATATTATTTAAATGGATTAAGCATGCCAAACATCCAAGCCACAAACGAACTTAGTTTAGATAAATGAATCCACTGTTGTACATTATAGAACCTATATCAATACTTCTTAAACTGGATTTCGTCTTAATGCTCATAGGTGAGAAGTAGAGTGCACTGTACTTACAGGTTGTGGGGAGACCACCCACTACAGCATTATACCGAGAAGAAGTTGTTTGATAATATCCAAGTACGTGATCCTTTGATCCTGTGAGCTTATTGGGTGGTTTTTCTGAGCTTCCCACTTCTTTTAACACAAGATCTTGCTGCTTCAGCGGCGGCTCATCATTTCTGTTTGTGCCTTCAGGCAGAGCAGGAACATCTAGATTTTTCCCTATAAACACGATTTACGGTACAGACGGGATTTATTATCAGCACATTATTGACTAAGAGGTAAAAAAATATCACTTCAACCCTTCAAAAAAAGACAGCAGGTAACTCTGCATTTCTGATAATGATTCCAAGAGATTTTTTACTTTCTCCTGATTTAAGGGATGTTCTCCACGTGCACCACAGAACTCTGGGGTTCGGAAGCACCTCCGTATCCAAGGCTCTGCTGTTGCCAGGCCAGGGATAAACGCACTCTCCTGATCATACCTTGCAGGGGACCACCTAGGCCGCACGAGCTGCCCTAAGAACAAAAGCATCCCCTGATTTCCCAGTTTATCTACCTCTTGCAATTATTTTTTCTTCAAACTCTTCCATAACTGTTCTGTCCTTCCAGTTCAAAAACTTTGTAAACTCCAGGTAATTAATCAGACCATCTTTATCCCAATCACAACAGTCAAATAAGGAATCCAGAAGCTCCTCGTCCACATCTATGTTAAGCTGAAAAAAGGACTTCTGCAGGTCCTTCTTGTCTATCATTCCATCACCATTCTATTAGGAGAAAATAAAGCAGGTTTTGGTCACCAGGCACACCATATTAAAAGAGTCAGATTGTTGAGTGTTAAAAGAAACAGAGTCATTTAGAAATTAAAAATCTGATTATAAAACTGTCAACAAATACTTTTCAACTCAAGACAGGAATTGGAGAGTAAAAGAGTGTGACAAAATACTGTGACAAGATCATCTAATCATAAGTGTTGAGGCAAAGCCAAGATTTCTTTTGCAAGTAAGGCAGCGATCATTCTGCACACGTTACAATTGCGATCGTATCACAGGATCACAGGGGGTCAGGGGTTGGGAGGGACCATGGAGATCTTTGAGTCCAACCCCCTGCCAGAGCAGGGCCAGATGTGAAATGTCTCGTATATGGAATGACTTATATGCAAAAGGACTTGTATGTGAAATGTCAACTGACTTTTCCCAGAGAGAAAAAGATAAAATCTCTGAAATTCTGATGTTCAGTGACTCAGTCAAAAAGCACAGCTTGGTAGAAAACACAAATATAATCCCTTTTGTTGTTTTTCTTTGAAGGAGAAATAGCAAGGTTTGAGGATCAAACCATGCCGAGGCGATTCCTGCTCACACGTCCCTTGCTCAGTGTTAAACTGGATATTCCAAACACTGCTGTGAAAGGCTCCACATGCTGTCGTGTGTAATATCATAGCACAACACAGTGCATTAAACACACAGGGGCGCCCATCTCACACATTCCTTTTACATCTTTACTTTTTCAGGGCACTTACCTTATCATAATGCCTAAATGCTTTTAGTAAGGTGTCCAAATTGTCATAGCTGGCTCTCTTCAGGCTTTGCCTCACGGCAGTCAGGATGGCTTTCTCTCTGCCTTCAGCACACAGGAGCTCACGAGTTGCTTGGGAGCGAAGCAGATCGCCCACTCCTGTGAAAATAAACACTTCATCCATTAGTTGCCCATCTATAGAAAGTGCTTTTTTTTTTCAAATGGCTTAGAGTCTTAATGAAAAGGAGAATTTCAGTTTTGAGATGCTGATTTTCAGCGCTGAACATCTGACAGAGCCACTGCACTAGAAGCTCAAAGGGTCCATCGGATGATTTCTCTACTCGTGTGCAGTTAATATCAAACATTTTCAAACATCTGAAGACCTTCCCTCTAAGCTTTTGGGAAAATTACGTACTTCACCACCAACACTAATTACTTCAGCACGCTTCCACTCACAACATTTTATCCAGGCTCTGCACTTACCACATTCATCTGGACGGAGCAACACTCCAAATGCACGGTCTGGGAGAGCAGTCTGGGTGTCTTCAACACTGTCAATAACCACATTGCTCTGTTAATGCTCACTTATTAATATATTGAAGCATTACAATTAATAGCTCACACAAACCCTGACGTGTATCAGCATTTGCTTCAAAATTGCCACTGCAGAACAGTACCCCCTCATAAACCTGTTTAGAACTTTTGCTGTTTGTAATAACACAAATGTAACCATTACCTTTCTGAACCTTTATACTCATTAAAAGCAAACACATTCTATGCAAAATTATTTTTTTCTTTTCCTAAGACAACGACAGAAATGGGGAAAATCCTTAGAGCATACAGGTCAAATAAGAGGAATCTTTAGGACAAACCTGATCTCCGACTGAAAAAATGTCTCCAATTAAACTTTTTTTTGGTTAAAGATGAATAACTGAATCACATCTCTGCTTTTTTGCTTGCAGTTTTGTGTCTACCAAAACCAGCAACCCACTCAACGTCCACCTGGAAAATCTGGCCCAGTTTTATTTACCAGAAGATGAAGATGGTGTCAGTGACATTCAAGAAATGCTTATGCCTTAATTTGAAAAAAAAATTCCATGTTCATTTTATCTCTGTGTTTAATACTTATAATTATTACAGGTATCTTCGCTTACCTGCAGGTCAGGGACTGTTTTGATACCAATTTTACTGCTTTCTTCCTACACTAATTTCTTTAATAATACTTGAGTACTATTTTTATTTATTATTGATATTTATTATTATTATTACAATTGTTCAGTGACATTTCAAAATATTAAGTTAGAAGGAAACTCTCATTCCTCTGCAAGACAATTTATAATTAAAAAACCTCGCTATTTAAAATCAAAAGCGTCTTTACAGAATGCTGACTAAAAGCCAAGTGCTGTCGTGTTACAGAAGAACTGATTTGGACAAACTGCTCTGAAAATGACTCCTCCCGTTTTCTGTGCAGCTCAACATAGCTAAGGATGGAATTGTGAGGTGCAAAATTATCTTTGATTATGAAGACTCGCTCTTCTTGAGACTTAATGAACCCCTAATGACCTAGCTAACTCCTTGCAACTTACGATTGCAGATCACAGAGCCAGTTTAAGGACTTGGCTACACCTCTCCCATCTCTAAAGTGAGGGGTTTTTCTTCCAAACACAGAAGACTTGCTGAAATTTGGAGAGTCGTATCTCCTGTTTATTCTTTCCTCTGTGGAAGGAAAAGAAAACATTTCATTCTGTGCTATTTCAAACGTGTCAGAAAGCAAAAACTCCTTCAGCGGTAAAATAGCTGCACGTCCTTTTATGTCCGACGAAGACAAGCTCAAGAGAAATAATGGCAATCTACCAGGTAGACTCATCAGTGAGGGTCATGCCAAAAAAACTTCTGCTGACATCTGTATCTGAGCAGATATATATTACTTGGGTACCTTTTCATTTTCATTTTTACATTTCATTCATTTACTGTTTACACAAGATTACTCTTGGTGACACAGACAAAGCCAAATTCAATACACCAGAGCATCTACGAGCTTCTGGTTTCCTTTGAATACTTTGCTTTGCAAATAGCATCCAAAATAATCAGGGTTCAGATTCCTTCACCGAGTGCTTGTACTGTCAAACATCCCCGCTGCAAGTGAACCACACAGCTCCAGACCCAGCTTGTGCTCCCCCAGCTGCAGGTATTTTTTACACCAAGTTATATTAAAACTGCAGAAAAAATTCAGTTATTAGTTCCAAGAGTAGCGTTCAGTTGGTGTTGAAGACACAAAGAAGAATTACCTCCATTTATAACTTTTTATGCTGTTTCTTACCAGCCTTTGAACTTACCCACATAATAATCATTGTGTGACACAACGTACAAATCGTGCCCTTCCCTGGCTTCTTTATCCACTTCCTCCAGTGTTTTTGGTGGATTGACAAGCTCTCCAGCCGATACATCTGCAAAGGAAGGAAGAAATATACGGCTGGGGGACCTAAGGGGGAGCTTTGGTTGGTTGGTTCCTAATTCGAGGCAGTACCTTGTTAGAGAAGATGCTAATACTGTGGGAAAAAAAAATATTTCGAATCTCTTATTACTAATATACAGTCATCTTACAGCATAACGACACGGAACCAGGGAAAACTAAAGAGCTTCATGGTCTACACAGGTGTGATTTGCTCCAGTTTATGGAGAAAAGACTTACAGATCAAGGTAATGTCTTCTATTAAACATATTAAAAGAATTGAGAAAAGGAATGGAAATTGTCAGCCACCTAAACAGTTCTCCAGGGAAACCTACACAGACGGATCTGGAACAGGGCTAAAAACCCTGCTAGTTATCAGATTTTCTCAGATGTTTGTTTCTTCCTCGTCACTGAAAAATACTAAGTTTTTATGCCTTTCAGGAACTGCTATAATAGTAACTTTGCTATTAAGCTGGAATTGCTGGAAGGAGAAAATAGGTAGAAAATTATTAATTTTGTGTTTAGAAGAAATACAGTTTAATGATAAATTTTCCTACCTTTAATGACTTTTTTTCCAAATACAGAATTAATTACATCCAAGCCACGGGGTAGCAGAGAAGATTGATCATGGGATCTGCCCAAGGGTGCATGACGATTACTGAAGTAAATAGCTTCTTTTTTTGCTTCTATTTTTTGTTGAAAATTGGTTTTAGGAAGTGGATTTATCACTGAAGCTACCTAAAGACAGCATAAACAACATCAGAGGCAGGAAAAACTTGAGTCGACCATTCCCGTAACAATGTGGCTCCCTGCACACATGGAGAAAAGCTTGATCGCAGCTGTTGTAAAGATATTTTGTGTACACAGACACTTTCATCTACCCGGTTGCAAAATAAATCAGTATTTTACGAGAAGCTCACTAATATTCAAAGCTACGCTCAATATCCAACTAAATAAAATACACATTGCGAGATGGGACTTTTCATTTGTACGTGAGTTTTTCCACTTGTTAATTTACAGAATTTCTACCTGGAGCCTTTCCATTCTTAGCATATAGTAGAAATTATACTCAAGTTATACTACGGCCAAAATTTCAATGTGAAAATAATTACGGTTATAACATCTTTGGAATAAAGTCGCCTGGTGTTTATGATTTAAAACAGCTATTGTCTAGCAGTTCAGATTACCTATTCTCTAAACAGCCACTCCCAATACTGCAGATGTAGAATTTAAAGGTGGTATTTCAGGATCTACGCTACTGTTGCATCCTAAACCACCATCCTCGCAGAAATTACCTCAGCAGAGTTTTCAAAGCTGAGCACTAGGTTGGACACAACGTCTTGCTCAGTGTACACACTGGGCTTGGGTCAGTAACAGTGACTTGTAAATTTGGCCAGTTTCAAGGGAAAAGAAAACAAAATATTTTAAAAAAATGAATGTGAAACAGTAGTTGATCCTCCCGGTGATGTTTCACAATCCTACCACCTGTTCTCCGTGAGCCCATGCACAAAACCAGTGAAAAAAGCCCCAAACAAAGCAACTCGGCGGATTCTGAAGGGATGCGGTAAAAACGCCGGAGGTTTCACTGCCGTTCTCCTCTAGGACCCACCTCAAGGCACAGTCGCCAATGGGATTCAGCACAGAGGGTGCAGGAGGAGCGTCTGACAGACCCAACCACCCGGTGACAGACCCAACCACCCGGGCAAAGGCTCCGGGGGGCCACAGGCGGCTGCAGCGCCAGCGGGGAGCAGCTCGCCGGCTTCAAACCACAATCAAAAGCCAACGCGTAACCAAACCCTGGACTAGTTATGCACCTCCAGTCACCCTGGGGTCTCACACCTTGAACGAGACGCTGTCCCGCTGCCCCTGTGCTGATAAAAAGATTATTTTAAAGGGAAAAAGGAGCGACACTTCTTTTTGTGGGGAGAAAAGGGGGAGATGCGCCCGCCCGCCTCACACGCAGCACCTCCAGCCTCTTCACACGGCGAGACCCCGGCCCCAAAAGCCCCCTGTCCGTTCCACCCCCCCCCAAGGAACCCCCCTCCCTTCCCTAAAATGAAATTTATTTTTCTTTCCTTTGCTCACAAATGCTTCCTCAGCTTTTGGAGATCCTTTTGGAGCTTGGAATT